>OX424574.1:94910509-95193009 GCA_949152435.1 Gastracanthus pulcherrimus | reverse complement strand
GCCTTGCCATTTCACGCCAAGCTAAACTAATTCATATTAAAATATTATAACCAAGTTTATGCATAGCGAAATAAGCAGCCTCATCGTTTCACACCTAGCTAAACTAATTCATATTAACGTATTATAACCAAGTTTGTTTAAATAGATGACGGATTCGGAGTTTGATGAGTGAAATAAGTAATGTTAACTTAAGATATTTATTGAAGCGTGACCGCACGGCTCGGCATCCTCGGGTAGACAGAGGAGTGAGAGCGTGAGGGCGAAGGTGGCGCTCTAGTCAAGTTGTGATTTTAATATTTGAATTACATAGTATTCAATGAATATATATATAGATATAATCCTTAACATTCCGCCCACTTATCTTCGCAGAAGATACAATAATCTATACACAATTGAATTAAACAGGTTATTAACATTCTCTAAAAATTTTCAATGACTCTCACATTACAATTTCAACAATAACATTTTTCAACTTAGATAATACAATCGAGCTAATTATAATCTAACATTAATAGACAACATAACTCGTAATTGTCAATGATTGTCAACATCTTCGTAATTGAACGTTGTAGAGTACTTTTGGCGGTGTGTAAGTTGACTACCCTGGTCAGGCTATCATTAACCGGATGCAACTGTATGACCCTTGCCATAGGCAACTGTGAAGGCGGCATGACCTCGTTGCGTATTAAAACTAAATTATCCATCTGTACACCACGCGTATGGGACACCCATTTGTTTCGTCTCTGCAGCCCTTGCTGATATTCTTGAGACCAACGTCACCAGTAACTTTGGAGCATCTGCTGTAACAGTTACCAACGTTTGGTAGGTGGTATATTGTTCTGTAAACAATCAGCTTCTGGAACAATAAATGAATCGTTGAGAATCAAGAAATGTACCGTAGTGAGCGGCTGTAGGTCAGCAGGATATAGGACAAATTGGACGTGAATTGAGACAAGACTCAATCTGACATAACAACGTGGAGAACTCTTCGAACGTCAATTTAGCCTCATCAATGACTCGCCACAGATGGTATTTTGTGGACTTTATAGCTGCCTCCCAAATACCTCCAAAGTGAGGGGCTCCAGGCGGATTGAACCTTCACTCCGTTCAATCTCTCACGAAAATAGAAGCTGACTGCTAACAATAACTTGAAGCATTACTATTCGCTGTGAGCGTCTGCTTTGAGGGGATAAATGAAGTGATTCCAGTGCCCATGGTGACGAAAAGTGCCAAAAATGTTTACCCGTAAATGTATTACTATATATATTGTCGATAGATATGACCTAACCTCGATAGTCATTGAGAAGAAAGTAATTTAGTCAACTTAAAATGTTTCTTTTGTGTCTCTTTATACATCAAATTAATGCTACACCTATATAGATTCATGCTGTAGACAATAATTGGAAGACAATCTTTATTTCCGTTATTATCTCAGTTTGTAACAAATTCCCCATATAATGTGTGTTGAATTGTCCAACATTAATGTCAAAACCATGTCAAGCCATATGGCGCGGTATGTCAAGCTCACAGCGAATACATCTTCCTAAGCTCAGTATTAGCTCCAACGAACGTTGTGCCTTGATCACTGAGTAATAACTTACAATGACCACGTCTTGAAGTAAAACGACGAAATGCTGCTAAGAAGGCCTCTGCAGAATAATTAGAAACTACCTCTAAGTGTACAGCACATGTACGGAGATAAACAAATGTAACCTTTATATGATGAGTGCCCTCTACCTGGCGATAAATGTATATGAAACGGATCTGCGTAATAAACGCCTGACTGACTAAATGGACGGCTAGGACTTATCCTTTCACTATTTCAATTTCCCATCTGCTGATAGTTCTGTGTGGTTCTGTAACGAGCACATGTTACACAATTGTGTATGACTGCTTTAATCCGTTGTCTTCCCTTGATCAACAAGTACTGGTTACGAAGTGTGGCCATTGTGAATTGCACACCACCATGCAGCGTTCTAATATGACAATCATCGATAACTAAACTTCTGAAATGGCCCTGCAATAGCTAAATGGCTGGGTGTTTCTGGTCAAAAGACAACAACGAGTTTTTTAAGCGTCCACATACTAATAACAAATCATCCCTTATAAACAAATTTACGTTGACCACATGTATACATACTAAGCGTGCTCTAGCTATTTCTGATGCTGATACTACTACATACTCTTAAACTATAAACCATAACTCTTAAGAGCTTGTTTAGCGAGGAACATCTATCAAACAGTTGCAAATACTCATCAACTACTCTACTATCTGAAGCTACATTATTAACTGTAATCGAGGCTACAAGCGCAGCTGAACTCCTCTCCGCAGACAAGATTCTCGTTGATTCATCACTGGCTTCAACTTATAATAACGAGACAGTCCTTTTATCCTGCTCCAATGACAACCAGACGGGACCCTTCCACCAAATTTTTAAAGATTGCAGCTCAGCTGGCCTGACTCCTTGAGAAACTAAATTTGCAGGATTGTCGTTCATTCTAACATGCGACCAGCGAGCTTCAGGTACTAGAGTGTGAACGTCTGAGCAGCGATTTGCAATGAATGGCGACCATTATGAGGGAATGTCCTTGAACCAGTGCAGTTTATCCAATGAATCGGGCCATAAATAAACTTCTAACTTAGAGTAATTAAACTGAGACAAAATCTTGATTACTAACTTAGCAAGATGATACTCTGGATATTACCTGAACCAATGTAACTTTTATGTTTAGATCCCTACTGGCCGTTCTCAAATAAACCACCGCTCCATAAGCAGACATTGACGCGCCATCAAAAGTATGAAGTTGCAAAGATACAACGTCAGGTGTATAACCTAACCAACCAAGTATTTCAATTCTCTGAGGATCAATCAGCTGTGTATACCATTCTCTCCATTCATTTACCTCAGCTACTGGTAACAAGTCGTCCCATCCCAACATCAAAATCCAAAGTTTTTGTAAAAATATCTTTGCCGTGATAATTACTGGAGCCAAAGAACCAAGTGGGTCAAAGAGCTTTGCAACCTTGGAAGCACAAGTTTTCTTGGGCACTGAAATACATCAACGTCAACTTCAGTACTAAATTTGAATAAATCAACTATTGGCAACCAACGAAGTCCTAATATACCAAATGACTCATTTTTGAGAAGATGACTTGATTCAGCAGTTAAAAGATCACTTGATTCAGCAGTTAAAAGATCACTTGATAACGCCTTTAACAATGAAGCTTCCTTTGCCATCCATTTACGCAGTATAAAACCGCCCACCTTGAACAATTCAACAGTTTCCTGGCGAGAGGCTTAGACAACATGGCCAGAGACAACATCGTCCATATAAACCTCCGATAACAAAATTTCAGAACCTACAGGAAATTTTTCTTTTTCATGAAGCGCCAGCTGCTTCACAACGCGACTACTTAGAAAGGAACTGGGACGTACACCACACGTTACAGCTTTTAACCTATAAATCTTTACCGGCTGTTCCACATCATACCGCCAAAGAATCATCTGTCAATCTTGGTCATCCTGATGAAGTCCAATCTGCCTGAATATTTTTTCTACACTCGAAATGAATGGACAAGTCGGGAAACAAATTGGAACCAACATGCAAACTACAGTTCAAACTATGACCAGTTCGAGTTTTCATGGAACCATTAAAAACAATCCTCAGCTAAGTAGTTGAGCTGCTCTCCTTTAGTATACCATGATGAGGTAAGAAGCAGCTACGAGAAATATCAATGGCAGAATCTGAAACGAGAGACATATGATTTAGGTTCAAATATTCCTGCATGAAATCATGATAAGCCTTCTCAAACTTCTTATCCTTCTGAAACCTTTCTTCCATTCTAGTCAACAATCTAAGTGCAGACTGATAGGTGTCATCCAAATCCGGTATATCATTAATTTTAATTGACAATTTTACATTATACCTTCCTTCTGCAGTTCGACTGTGAGTGGACTGGAAGGGTTGCTCGCAGATCTGTGCATCTGATGATACGATTTTAGTAGTGGCAACCTCCTCCAGCTTCAAGTATTGTTGCAGTAGTTGGTTGACCTCCACTTCAGCTATGCAGTGTAGAGCAGTTGGCGTCCCTAGCAAGTGATGTTCTTCTTCGTCAGATCCCCCAGAAATCATCAAGCCCAGCTGGGTCTGCGTTGTGATTGGCTCATTTTCCTTGCCCTTGATTACTTGGCTCTCAACAATCTTGACATGAATGTGTGTCCTCAGCAGAACCTTGATAACTGATGGTTGATTGTAGCACGGATCAACCAGTTTCAACCCACGCAGATAATCCCAATTCCCCTCCTTGCCTCTGGTATTAGGCTTGTAACTACTGACTATGGACAGAGCATATGCAGTAATATGGCAGCTGAAAGTTGAATTAAAGTAAGGTTTTATCGTGAAAGCAGCTGATCCTCTACACCTAACCTTACTCTTGCTGCCAATATTCGGCACCAGCACAGAAACTGTTTTTCTTTTCAATTGTAGTCTTTGACATAAGGACTCAGAGATAAATTAGGACTGCGTTCCTTGATTCACTATTGCTCGTACTAATACTTGCTCTCCCTTTTAGTTAGCTACATGTATCCATGCTGTTCATAATAAAACTTGTTCTGGTTTCGACTGTACTACTCTCGAGTGATTATTTGAAACACTTATTTCTGAAGAAATACTATTTTGAAGCCTTGGAGGATTTGAATTGTTGACTGAACTACCGTTGTTTGGAAGAGTAAAATTTTCTTGCCTTTGTTGATGTACAAAGTGCAACATTGTATGATGTTTGATATTGCATTTTTTGCATCTATTTTTCGAAGAACAACTATCAATCGATTGACTATCCAAACAATTGTAGTACAGTCTTTGGCTTTTTACGAAGGCATGTCGCTGAGACACTGCCAAAGCTTTGAACTTTTCACATTGCAAAATATAATGAGGTTAACACATCGAGCATTTTAATTTTAATTGTCCACTACTTGCGGCTACATGAAAGTTTTTTGAAAACGAAGAGAATTTTTTCGATCCTCATTTCGCCTGACCATTGTAAAAACTAACCTTTGTTGCACCTTGAGAATTATAAAATCTACCTGTATTGCTTGCTTCTAACGCTTCCAATAGTCCTAATTTAGCCTTTAAAAAAACTGTCAATTCTTCAAACTTAGGAGGGTTAGCAGCCTTTCCAATTGAAGTTTCCCACTTCTTGCGGGTTACCGTATCAAGCTTGTCAGCAGTTACGAAGACTAAGATATCATCCCATTGGTCAGTTGCTCTACCTATGTCTTTTAAGGATAAAAGAGTACCAGTCGTTCCAGTTAATAGTCGCTTACGCTCATAAGCAGACTCAGTATTCATGCTCTTCAAAGAAAACAGTGAAGAGAGGTGTAAATGGACAAGTCGCTTTTCATTTTCATAAAGATCCACTAATTCTGTCCAAGCTAAATCAAAATTACCTTCTTCAAAAGCAATGTCCGTAAGGTGGCAGACCCGGGTGAAAAAGTAAAGAAAATTATTTTGTTATTATTGCATATATTAAAAGCAAATTTCTTGAAAGTCAGACTTCGGAATCGCCTTTAGTGCATTCGTCGCATTAGTTTCAATAGTCTGTTTATTGTCGAATCGATGTCCTTTAAGCGGCATTTTCAATCGAGGAAACAGCCAAAAGTCGCAGGGAGCTATATCAGGACTGTATGTAGGCTGGCGGAGCTGCGCAACACAGTGTTTCAATAAATACTGCTACACAAGGTTTGATGCGTGCGCTGGAGCATTGTCGTGATGAAGAAGCCAGTCACCGGTTTCCCAAAGTTGCGGTCGTTTTCTCCTGATTGCATTACGTAATCTTTTCAAAACTTCAACGTAGTACTCTTTATTGATTGTCTGGTCTGTAGGGACATATTCGTGGTGCACAACGCCCTCATAATCGAAAAAAACAATCAACATTGACTTGATGTTGCTTCGACTTTGACGAGCTTTTTTCGGCCGAGGCTCAGATGGAAGCTTCCACTGCGAAGATTGTTGTTTTGTTTCAGGATCATAACCATAAACCCATGACTCATCGCCAGTAATCACCTTTTTAAGAAAGTTTTCATCACTATTAATCATTTCCAAATTGTCCTGAGCGATTTCTAATCGAAGGTTTTTTTGCTGGTCTGAGAGCAGTTTCGGGATGAATTTTTCACACACACGAGTCATTCCCAAATTCTCGGTTAAAATTCGCCAAACAGTACTTTTTGGTATTCCAAGTTCATCTTTCAGTTCTCTCACAGTCAAACGACGATCTTGTTCAACTGCGACATGCACACGCTCGACATTATCCGACGATGTTCCCGTAGAAGGTCGACCAGAATGAGGATCACTGTCAACAGATGTGCGGCCAGTTTTGAACCTCCTATACCACTCTTATATTTGTGTTTTGCCCATACACTCATCTTTAAAGGCCTTTTGCAACATTTCAATAGTTTCCGCACAACTTTTACCGAGATTAAAGCAAAATTTTATGCAAATTCGCTGTTCGGTTCGTTCTGCCATTTTTAGCAATAAGCAAATTGTGACGAACGCAAAAAAGGCGTTGTAAACTAATACACGCTGCGCGGGAACTAAGGCGTTTCATCGGTATCTCAGGCTACTGACGAGAAGGTTATGAGTTGCTGGTGACGTTCGTACCCTCCAGAGGTCGCCTGAGTCTCTCCGCGCGAAGATATGAACGTAGGTCGGATACTTTTGGGACAGACCTCGTAAGTGTAAGAAAAGTTGTTTGTGGTGGGTTGTGGATAAATATTTATGTATTTTTTGTCAAATCAGTATACAGTATAAGTGTAATGTCTTCGAGTACCAGACCAAGGGATGTTCAAGGTAAAGTATCGAGTGGCCATGGTAAACTTACTTGGGGAAGACCAACAAAATGAAAGAAGATTTTTTATGAAAGAAAAGGAGATGGTCTATAACTAATAAAATAATACACAAAAATTAAATAACTACACAAAAATCTCACTCTTTAAGTACCTAGACTTTATTACTTATCACAGAATATAACTGGCGCCAAATTTACAAGTTTTCGCTCACTTAAGCGGTCGCTAAACAATATGGCTACGCTAGCCCTCGCACGCGTCTCCCGCGACGACCAAATCACCGCGTTTCCCGAGTTTTCCCGAATATTGCGTAATATCCCTTTCCCACACTACTATTCGTAATCTTCAAGGTGGCCAGGCGCGCACTGATTCTAAAACGATGGTGTCACACCACCAACGAATTTACGCCATTGCCTCCGAGCACATGGCGACAATATACTATATACATTAAATTATAAACTTTCTCTATAAGTGCCGAGGGAGGCTCGACAATTACAGCCCACTCACCGTCGCTAAACTGTGGTCGCCTCGTCGTGCTCCTCGCACTCTTTTTCAAGCAATAGTGTGACATATATTAATCAAATATATAACAAGAAAGTACAAAGCATTCCTACTTTTTTCTTTAGGTGAGTATTGTTTGTAAACAATAAAACCTCATTAGGCTTTGAAAATCCAAATAAATCAATAAAAATTGTAACGCATTTAACAAAGCCTGCCCTGGCTTTGACATCTATAAAATTTTTTAAACAGCGAAGACTTACTGGGCCTTGCAAATTTAAATTTTACAATAAAAGCAATTGACAATAAAAACAAGCAGCGAAGTCAAGTCAAGCTTTGAACAATTCAAAGAAACAATTGGAAATAACTTACTACTTGTTGCTCTCTACTAAGTATATGTTGTTTTTGGACGTCATAACCTTATTTTAACAGCAGCATATCGAACACCATTAACTGGAGTTGGCTGAAAGATGCCAAACGACCAATGCGCTGCTTGAAGAGATGCGTGACCAGGCTTCGGTGTGGTTGTTGACCGTTGAGCATTGCTGGCAAATGAAAATGCTGAGAAAAGCTGATAGCTGCCTGTGGCTTGTACCTCGAAGCAGCATGCGTATCGTCCCCTGGTGCTGGAGCTCGCGTGTTGTATGCGCTGCTGTCGCTTGTTGTTGATGTTGAAGCAAGCGTATGCTTTTTCTGCGCATTTGCTGGAGGCTATAGAGCTGCGCGCGTGTGCGCTCTGCTTCTCGATGTATGTGTGCGTGCTGGCTGGCGCCAGGAATGCTGCAAGCGTGTGCGCAGAGCCTCGCGCTTACCAATGTTGCGATGCGTCGGTTGCCTCTACCGCTGTAGCTGCCAGCGTGCGTATGTGTGTGTGTGTGTGTGTGTTAGTTGCTGCCTGTGCTGTTGTCACTACTGCGAGTCCGCTTCCTCCGCCGATAATGCGAGAGTAGCCGCTGACGTTCACCACGCTGCCGCTGCTTTATCGCGGGGAGCACACGCGCTTACCGACTTGCACTCTCCGGTCTGACGCACCTCAAGTAGGAAAAGTAGTTGTATCTCTCTCTCTCTTTATTGCCCGACTCGTTGCTCCAAAGTGAACGTTATACGCAACCGCGCACATCGCCGACAAACGCGCCAAAACTTTAAAAATGGCGTCCGACGAGCGTCAAAATCGCCAAGATGGCGTCGCGTCTATCTCTATCTCTCTTTCTCGGACTCTCGTCATACTTCCAAATACCAAGTTGGTATCATAAAATGACATCAGCTTGTAGCGGAGAGACAACGGAGTTTGTCTCCTGCTCCCGAGGATGTCGAGCTTAAGTCACGCCCGAATTTTCACGCACCACGCGCGCAATGCATGCTCGCGTGTAATGCATGCTCGCGCGGCGAAGCCGCGGCTTCTCAAACAGCGCTCCAGATATCAAGTACTCTTTCAAGAGCCATCACCAAGAGCTCACCGATAACGCCTTATCCGGCTCGTAGGACCAATGTTTAAATAGTTCAAGGATTCGGAGTTTAATGAGTGAAATAACTAGTCACAGTTTAATGTTCACTTAAGCTATTTATTGGAGCGTGACCGCACGGCTCGGCATCGTCGGATAGACAAAGGAGTGAGAGCGTGAGCGCGGAAGTGGCGCTCTAGTCAAGTTGTAATTTTAACATTTGAACTACGTAGTATTCAATGAACATATATATATATATATATATATATATATATATATATATATATATATATATATATATATATATAATCCTTAACAAAGTACATGCCTAGCGAAATAAGTGACTTGCCGTTTCACGCCAAGCTAAACTAATTTAAATAAATATAATATAAGGAAATTCAAACATACCTCTTGGACAGTTAACAAGATATCGATATCCGACGACTGTACGAAAGTATAGGTCGAAAACTACGCGACAATAGTTCTACTAGTTTAAAATTATCTTATATTCATTGTGGCTCGGACGTCACATATTCTCAAACTTCAATAATTTAAAAAAAATTTATGTGCGAGGATGAAATTATTTCCAAATTCAGGACTTTGTTAAGACCATTCATTGAAAAGTGCCTATGACTCTATAACAAATCTTTTAATTTACAAAACTAAATCATTTCCAATGTTAAATAGATAAAAAAATGAATACTATTAATGGAAAGAAAATGAATAGAATCATTTGGCAAAATCATAAAAAAACGCCAGAGAGCCCCCTTAAGCTTCTTTTTATATGTTAAAAATATGTTAAAGAAATTAAAGTATATATAAAAATTTCGCGTTACAGTTACATGTTCTAATTTTTCTTCTCTATTTTTTCTTATTAAAAGAATATATATATATATATATATATATATATATATATATATATATATATATATATATATATATATATATATATATATATATATGTATATATATATATATATATATATATATATATATATGTATATGTCGCAGCCGATGATTTGAATCATCGCGCCGAACTGCGAGTCCCCCCTAGGCACTCATCAGCCTCGATGTGGGTGCCTCGGGCGATTTGGCATCCTCGACTTTACCCCTTCCTTCTTCGATACGCAAGCGTCGCGCGGAACTACAGAACCGCGAAAGGGACTTGCTATCGCTCTCTTCCGCTCTACTCGCGGTCTGAAGTGGAGCAAGGCACGGCAGCTCAACTCTCCCGAGCACGCGTTGAGTAATTTAAATCCAGAGACGCTCTCCTGTCTCTGGATTAAAACCTACAATATAGTCTGATAATTATACGTAGTTTTTATTCATTTAACGAAATTGAGAATGTAAAGTCAGGGTATCAGTTATTCAAAGCCACAGTTCAATTCCTTCAGTCTACAACGTGAACATCAGCGGTAAATCGTTGCATCGCTGCAACTGCGGTTTCCGTCAGAAGTGCGCCTTCGAATATGGTTTAAATGGCTAATAAAGTCCGAAGGCATGTTGACGTGCGCGACAATATATATATTCTTAATTTTTTTAAACAATGTTTCATTTTATTTTGTTTTTTTTTACATAAATATTGCACTCCTGCCATTTTGCGACTATGGCAGTCACTTATGTACTGAAGAATCTATCTTCAGGATTTTTGGTGTAATAGTTCGATTGATCAAACTCACGTTTTTTTAAGATTTTAAGTTTTTTTTTTTTTTTTTTTATTTTTATTTAACGTCGCCATGTTTGTGCTTCCATGTGGTGCTAATCGACGACGGGGGTCTGCGGTGTGTTTGTAAACAAAGCACATGTAATTTTTACAGTGGTGCTTGTATCAATCGGCAGAGACTAGGATTCGAACCCGGGTCACCGGCGTGGGAGTCCGACACTCTACCGACTGAGCCGCCGCAGGCCCCAATTTTAAGTTTTAAAATGAGTGTAATTAATAGAAAGGGACATTTGTTAAAAATTCAGAAAATCCGGTTGATATTTTCTAACAGATTTAATTTTGTTGAATAAATGGAGGTTGAAAATTGAAAAATATGTAGAAAATGACTACATGCTCATATTTAGCCTTGATCAAATTTGCAGCTAAAGGTTTCAAAAAATCTAAAAAACTTCTCATTCATTCTGCATATCAAGAGGAACATTTTTACAAAAGAAATTAAAAAACTCTCCAATCATTTGTGGAAGAAATAATCAAACGGTGAAATGATTTTTTGATGAAACGATCAAACGGTGAAATTATCGAAAATTATTAAAGAAACATAGAAAATAAATTTGAGACTCTAAGCTTAAAAGTATAAAAAGTTATGTGGATACTTAAAAATTGTATCCTTTAATTGTTTTCATAATTTCAAACTTTCGTTTATTTTTAAATTGAAATTGAGCAATGCTAAGTTCGTTGGCTCATTCTAAAATTTAAAGACCCATTGGATAATACTACGGGTACTCTGCTTCATTTTTAAGTTCCAAAAATAGTTCCCCAAAGCTTCATCAAAATCGAAGACCCGAAATCCGTGGTCTCCCCTTATTAGTAATAACAATCGATTAAATGAAATTCGACTTATATTTCTTATGCCAAAATAAGTCTTTTGCATAGTTTCAATAAGATTCATAATTGTTCTATGCGTATACCTCATATTAAGATAAAATGAGGACTTTGAAGAAATCATCGATCGAAGTAGCTTAGGCATTTTTATCATATAGAATACTTTATATACCCCACAAGTAATCCAAATCTGCAAAAAAATTTAATTTATCCCTCATCCTAAGAATTGGAAAAATCACCAGATAACTCTGGTATTTTAAAAACAATCTGCTATTGTGGACTTATCAAATTGAATATTTTTTCTTACTAATGTTTTAGAAAAATGTGATTCATACCAAGTTTCAGGCCAGTTTACCATATCCCCTTGACCTTATACCACAATCAGTATTAATTTTCACCAATATTAGTGATATTACAAAATGTATTACGCGCATATAACATTCAGCTTAGGTATTCAACAAATTTCTATATGTTTTTGAATCTTTATTAAATTAAAGATGTCACTCTATAAAATCTAGCTTGATAGGCATTAAAATTCGTTATATGTATGGGCTTGGAGGGGATAAAAGAAACGATCACAGCGCTCAGGGTGACCAGTAACGGCGACGCTGACGGACTTAAATATGTTAGTATGTATATATTGTTGTGACCGATCTCGAACGTTGCGCGATTCGAACACCGAGAATCGCACATAGCAACCCCAAGCAACGAGATCAACGACGTCGCGGATGTTCTTGTTTATGTTTAGTCTGATTCTGATAGCTGTTGAGAACAGTTGTGTTTATGTTCGAATAAAGAGTCCGAGTTCAAGTGTGCTTTTCTATGAATACGTGTTGTCATTCTCATTACCCGAACCCGATCATAACATTTTGGGGGCTCGTCCGGGATAGTGTTTTCGAAAAAGTGATTTAGTGGAAAGTTTATGCTTTTACGTTCCGGCAAGATGTCAGTGGTATCAAGAATACCAGTTCCATCCCCGAGAACTCTTTCAATTGAGCAGCCTAAACCATCTCTCACTGAAACGAATTTGGAGATAACAAGCTTGAAGAAACGTGTAGAGGAAATTACTCAAGAACTCCATCAATGCAACGAGGATGCATTGAATTTACAAAGGGAACTCCATGTTCGAGATTCGGAAATGTTGAATGCTCGTCATCATAATGAGGAACTTGAAGCTCAGATTAAATTGAAAGCTGATGATTATGATGGATCATCACCTCTTCGTGAATTTTTGGTTCAATTTCAAGTCATCGCTAGAGCAAACAATTGGACACCTGCAAATAAATCAGCAGCTCTTATTTCTTGTTTGAAAGGAAGAGCAAAATCAATTCTCGTTGAATCTGATTCGACTGCGTCAAATTTTGATGATTTAGTTTCCCGTCTTGAACTTCGTTTTGATGATAAACACTTAGCACCCACTTATTACGCACAATTTCAGAACAGACGTCAACGTTTTGGTGAAGATTTCTCAACATTGGCTGCCGATCTTGAGAGACTTTTTTGATGTCCACTTGCAGTCCAAGATAAAATCGCTTGTGCCCAATTTATAGTTGCTATTTTTGATTCATCGATCAGGGAGTTCCTTCGTTTAGAAAGGAAAATTTCTCTGAAAGTTTCTCTTGCTCGCGCTATGGAAGGTTATTCGTGAATTAGATAAGAGATCTCAGACTTCAAGGAGAACAAATGACACATATAAGACTGGAAACAACTCTTCGAATTCATAGTCTAAAGGTCCTCAATCTTCGGACAAACAGAGATCTCAAGATTTCTTTAAGGATATTGAATGTTGGACGTGTGGTAAAAAAGGACATTTTAGATCAAATTGTCCAAATCAGATGAGCGACCAGGGAAACTAGGTTATGTTGAACTTTCTGGAGCGACTTCAACAGAACTTGACAAGACTCCAACAAACACACACTCTTGTCTGATTGATTATAATGTTGGAAGAATTAATAGGAACTCAAATAAATTTTTTTTGATGGTTTAATTAATGACAAAACTTGTATTTTTAAAGTAGATTCTGGTTCTGATGCGACTATTATAAATCCGAAATTTGTAGAGTCAAAAGATAAAAGAATTCCTATTAATTTTACAACTCTTAAGTATCCCACTAGAGAAAAGGTACCGTTTGATTTTTGATTTCAGCTTCGATAAAATTGGGTGACCATTCAGATAATTTAGACGTTTTTGTTGGAAATATTATTGATGATTGTATACTTGGTAGTGATTTCCTTGATACAACTGGTATTACAGATTCGATAACTAAAATTATTTTAAATACTCCAAGTTCAATCATCAATAAACAGATTTCGAGAATAGTTAATTCTAGTGAGGATGTACCAGAGACATTACAAGAAATTTTTGGCAAGAACTCAGAGAACTTGGATCAAGATCAACGACGGAAGTTTGCAGATCTTCTTCATGAATTTGAAGAGATTTTTCAAGATGATAACGTTACTGGAAAATGTAATTTGGTTGAACATAGAATTCAATTACTCCATAATCAACCAATTAAACAACCTATTCGAAGACCCCCTATTCATCAAGTTAAGGAATTGGATGAATGTATTGCTGAGATGCATTATCAAGAAGTTATTGAAGAATCAGACCCTCGTATTATTCACCTGTAGTTCCCAAGAAGAAGAAGGATGGAAAAATTCGTTTTTGTATTAATTTTCAAAAAATTAATGCAATTACAATTAAGGATTCGTACCCTTCACCAAGAGTTGACGATACTCTTGATAAACTTGCAGGATATTCGTGGTTTTGTACTTTGGACTTGAAGAGTGGATACTGGTAAATCAAGATTCGAGAAGAGGATAGGAAAATCACGACTTTCTCAATCGGAAAAAGATTTTGGCAATTTACAGTTATGCCATTTGGTTTATGCAACGCACCTGCGACTTTTCAACGTTTAATGGAAAAATTACTCAGAGACTATCTTTAAAAATTCTGTTTAGTCTATTTGGATGACGTTATGGTATTGGGAAAGTCATTTGATGAGTTAATAATTAACCTGAAGAAAGTGTTTGTTCGTTTTCAAGAAGCAGGATTACATCTTAATAAGAAGAAATGTGTTTTCTTTAGCAGACAAGTTGAATATTTAGGATACATCGTTTCAGAAGAAGGAAAAACAGCTGATCCAAAGAAGATTGAATCTGTTGTAAATTGGCCAATTCCTCATAACAAAAAGGCTGTGTTGAGTTTCGTGAATTTCTGTGGTTATTATAGGCGTCTTATTAAAGGTTTTGCTGACATAGCTAAACCTTTATATAGGTTAACTGAAAATTCGGCTAAGTTCATATGGTCAGAGGAATGTCAAAAAGCTTTTTCAAGATTGAAAGAGGTTCTTACAACACCTCCAATTTTGGCATTTCCTTCCCTTTCTTCTGAATTTATTTTAGATACTGACGCTTCCGACCATGGAATTTGGTCGGTTCTTTCTGAGATACAAGATGGAATCGAACGTATCATAGGTTATTATAGTAGAGTCCTTTCAAAATCAGAGAGAAATTATTGTGTCACTCGACGTGACCTTCTTGCTATTATAGAATCGTTAAAAAATTTTCATCATTACCTTATCGGTAAACCTTTTATTATTTGGACTGATCATTCTTCTTTAACTTGGTTATTGTCGTTTAAGGAATTGGATGGACAATTGGCTTGCTGGTTAGGGAAATTGGATCAGTATAACTACAAAATTATTCACAGGAAAGGCAATTTGCATGGAAATGCTGATGGACTTTCAAGACGGCCTTGTGAAGATTTCTCCTGCAAATATTGTTCCAGAGTAGAAGAAAAATTCAATAATGTAGACAAAAATTGCCGTATCACTTCTGAAGAAAACACATCAGAAGAATGGAAGAATAGTCAGGCAGAAGATGAAGCTATTTCTTTCATTTGTCAAACGAAAGAATTACAGAAGAAACCAGAATGGCAAGAGATTTCATCGATGGACGAATTCACCAAAATCTATTGTTCTCAATGGGATTCGTTAGTACTAATTGATGGGATTTTGTATAGAGTTTGGGGTATAGTAATGTGTTTCAACGAATTTAGATTACAAAATCCGTCAATGAGTTGTTCCTCAACATAAAATTAAAGATATTTTGGAAGAACAACATGATTCACCATCTGGAGGACATTTCGGAGTAAACAAGACTTTAGAGAAAATTAGAAAAAGATTTTATTGGACTACTTGTAAAAGAGATGTAGAAAGTTGGTGTAAATCTTGTGAAGTATGTGTTTAAAAGAAAGGTCCTCCAGATAAAGGTCATGGTGAGATGAAAATTTATAATTCAGGAGTTCCATTTGAAAGACTTCAAATGGATATCTTAGGTCCATTTCCACTTTCTTCTTTAGGCAATAAATACCTCTTAGTTGTGACAGACTGTTTTTCAAAATGGGTTGAAGCTTTTCCTCTCTCAGATATGAGAACAAAAACCATTGCTGCGATTTTTGTTGATCAGATTGTTTGTAGGTATGGGGTACCTTTAGAGGTAACTACTGATCAAGGAACGAATTTTGATTCGATATTGATTAAAAATTTATCTGAGTTGCTAGGAATCAAGAAGATAAGAACGACACCATTACATCCACAATCAAATGGACAAGTAGAAAGACAACACCAAATACTTCTACACTATCTCACAAAATACATACATGAAAATCAAAAAGACTGGGATCGCTGGGTTTCACTATTTTTGTTAGCTTACAGATCCTCCAAACATACGACGACTGGAACTACTCCGGCTGAGATGTACACCGGTTTCGATCTGAGGCTTCCTTTGGACTTGATTCGAGGATGTCTACCAGAGGAGGTCGAGATTGAAGGAGACAGGGATTATGTACACAAGCTTCGGAGGAAACCCAGCGAGATCCACAAAATGGCACGAGACCGGATTCACTTACAATCGGAAAGAACGACAAACGGTACGACAAACGAGCTCTCAACATTGAATATTCCCAAGGCCAAAAAGTTTGGTTCTTCAACCCTCAAAGAACCAAAGGAAAAGCACCAAAACTCCAGTCAAATTGGATAGGACCTTGGGAAGTTGTGAGGAAAATTAATGACGTTGTTTATTGTATTCGTCGTTCACCAAGACATAAATCCAAGATACTCAACATCAATCGTCTTGGGACTTACACTGAGAGAGACACCCGATAATGAAGACTGCTCTGCTCACGGTTCTTTTGAGCTGTGGCTTTTCCCGTGGGCGTGAAGGTAAGTACCGGAGCAGGGACTTGAGGTGAGGTTCCACAGCATGTCAACTTCCCCCCTCTTGTCTGAAGACCGATTTCGACCAAATAAGAAGGATGATTGAAGTAGATTGTTCACGAGACGGATCCATCTTAGTCCTGTTAAGTGATGATTGGTATCGCATCTGTAAGCATTGCTCGGTAACTTGATGCCAACGATGGGTCAATATTGTAAGAGGATCAACCCGCTTGAAGGGTGGATGGTTATGATTGTCGGGACGACAATCTGAGAGGAGAGGGCAATGTTGTGACCGATCTCGAACGTTGTGCGATTCGAACACCGAGAATCGTACATAGCAACCCCTAGCAACGAGATCAACGACGTCGCGGATGTTATTATTTATGTTTAGTCTGATTCTGATAGCTGTTGAGAACAGTTGTGTTTATGTTCGAATAAAGAGTCCGAGTTCAAGTGTGCTTTTCTATAAATACGTGTTGTCATTCTCGTTACCCGAACCCGATCATAACAATATATATATATATATATATATATATATATATATATATATATATATATATATATATATATATATATATATATATATATATATATATATATATATATATATATATATATATATATATATATATACGGCGTTGACTTATATATATATATATATATATACACATTGAGTAACTGCAGAACAGTCTGTCAGAAGTTCCGAATTCTAGGTGTCGCTTCAGTCTATGTACCTAGCATATACAACATTTATTTATAATAACTTGTATATATACTATAAACCATGGTGGTGTAATTACTTTAAAAGTGACAACTTTTATTCAAAACATAGTAACCAATACTTCTTAGAAGATTCAGAAATATTCATTAAAACCTCTTGCGGAAGCCAATTTATAAAGTTGAAAAAAATAGTTTTCAAAATAACACGTTTTAAGATTCAATTTTATATGTTATATAGTGTAAATTAACACATTGCGTTATGTCATCTGATAGATTTGAAAACATTATTACAATTATAAAATTAAGAAAATGTAATAATTTTTTTGTTCAAAAACACAAAAACAGTTCTACATTAAAATAATATAATGTAATACAATATAACATTAACATACCGTAGTTTCATCCTCATGTAAAACTTGATCATATTCGGACATGGCAACGCAAAATATTATCGCCGTGACGTCTTCAAAACAGTGAATCCATTTTTTACGTTCACTCCTTTGTCCACCAACATCGAATAATCTGCAAATTATAATAGATCACATTAATTCTTACTTGCATTTACCAATCAAGCGAAAAAGTTTACAAGTGTAGTTAACACCCTGCGGGAAGCGAATATCAATAACGTTTTGGAAAGTGATTTCTGGTACTGAATAATCATGCTCAGCGCTCGTAGTATTTATCACATAGGCCATTACATTTCATATATGAGTAGATAGATGGGTGCTATAAGGAGACATTCTAATAGTTTTGAGGCATCTCTTTCCAGTGGCAATACCAGAATTTAACTAAACTTAAATGCAACATAGTTATAGTTTTTATACAATAAAATGATTGAAAATTTAGAAGCATTGAGAAACATCCAAAACTTGATTATGTCAATAACAAAATTTTTTTTAGTACAATATAGGCATAATTATTTTTGCTTTCTCAAAGAAGCTGTGTGATAGTAAAAAATAAGTTTTAAAAAAAAAGTGTTACAAACATGTTTTGGGACATTTGTAATCAAAATACAATATTTTTAGAAAATGTCCGTATGCATGTGTGTATGCGCGTGTATGCGTATGTGTGTGTACATAGACAGAAACGATGTTATAATTCTTATTAATATATGAATGAATTTTTACTATTATCTGTTGTAATGTTTGGACATACTTGTATTTTATCAATTTTTACTATTTAATATTGCAATTTTCTAAAACATTAAATAATAATTTTAAAATTCACATTTATAACATTTTTTTTTCAATATAATATTTCCCTGATTGTTATTTATTCTAGATATTATAGTTTTTATTTTTGTACACTTTAATTTTAAATAAAATTATTTTTACCGAAAAGACCGACCTACGGAAGATTTGAACCGGCGACCCTCAGCTCCTGGAGCGGATGCTCTACCTACTGCCCCATCACGATCCTTGTTTACTATACTTCGAATCATCCATATAAGTTACACTAGGCTTTGTTATCGTTCACGCTTATCTTGCCAACATTAATTAAATAATGATATACTTATTTATTGTTGCAGTTATAATTAACTTAGATGTATTGAGATAATGAAAAAGATCTTGTATTATCGAATTAATAGTATCGTGATAAGCTGCAAGAGATTATGCATAAGTTTTAGAGGTTAGATTGTTTGAGTCAAAACGGTTTACTAAAACATTTACGAGAATTTAATACGAAAGTGCGTAAAATTGACTAAAATATTATAGTATTCGGAAAATATACCAAATATTACTATAATTTTAGTAGTAGTTATTTTGTAAATTCTATAAATGGCAGTTTTTACTAAAGTAGATAGTAAAATTTCATATGATTTAATTGCAGAATATCATATTCGTTTAACAATGACTGCTACAAAATACACTAAAAAGCAGTAGAACGCAAGTAAATCCCACCATCCCTTCATAAAATAGTAGTTTTCATACAGTAAATAGTAATTTTTAATACATCTCTTTTCTCCGTGTATGTTTGTGTCTGCGTGTGTATGTGTATGTGTGTATGTTGGTATATACATGTATGTGTGTTGTGTGTGTATGTGTGAGTGTGTATGTGTGTTTGTGCGTATGTACGTACACACTAAACCCGTTTCAGTGAAATAAGTTACACTAATTAGAGTGGATTTTACACTCTAAAAATAGAGTAGAATGTTTCACTCTTAAGTAAAGTGGAATCTCATTGTAATTTAGAGTGAATACTTTCTCGATGGACATCGACGAAAAACGAACGTATCTTTTATTTTTTAAGTTTATAATATTGTAAGCTTGATGATAGATACACTTTTCCAGTAAAATAGGTTTACCGAAATACACAAAATAAAGTCGCAGTAGTTTATATAAACAAAATTAATTATTTTCCATGTTTAATTATATAAATATTTTAAAGTGTTTTTACGTTCCAACGGGAACTTCCAAGAATTCTAAGATATAATAATATAAACTTAAAGTATCTTCAAGTTAAATAATATAATTAAAACCAACTTTCAGAGCATTAAGTTTCTATTTTAATTTTTGTTTTTTGTCATTCTTATATAGTTTTTTCAGTATATGACTGAGAGTAGTAGTTAAAAACTTAGTAGGATTACAGTTTTAGGAGGAGAATCTAACTACGTGAGTGCCAATCGTAATGGTATCAACCTAACCTCAAAATATCATAGAAACAATGTTTTCTTTGCAAATTTCGTGGTTGCAATATATATTTTCTTGTATTCTTTGTTATAATAATGGTTGTTGCATTATAGAGTGTTACTAGATAACTGCTTATTATAACAGTATCAACTGTTACGTATGAATGGGAGACGAGGTAGGCAGCGAAAAAAGTAGATGACGGGACTCAAACCCAGGTCCCTAGTGTGCGGGTCTCGTGCTCATACCACGGAGCTAACGTCTACGATACAGGCCAAGTGCATCGTAATCCGGCTCCACTTATCGCTGACTCATCTCATATGCTCGCGCTGCAAGCGTTGCAAACGCGTGTGTCTGTGACACTTCCCCCCTTTGAGGCGAAGACGTGCTCGGCTTCCGAACTTCCTTACCGATGCAGTGCTGCTTTCTTATGCAGTCATCTGCCTTACCACACAGCTCAGAGGCCTGGTGCGCATGGTCTCCTGTGGACTCAGAGGCGCGTGCATGTCTGTGGGAAGATCGGCGGAATAATGCGAGGGTAAAGTTGAAATCTTGAATTCATTATTCGAACACTCAGGAGAGTCTACTTTATTAACTTTTATGCTACTAAATAAATACTAAATGTAGTAGTGTCAACCTAACCTCAAAATATTGTAAAGCCATATCTTTGAAAAGTCCTTAGTCAAGATATGTAAGTATTTTTTATGTTTCGGGGTTATAATTAATGTTTCTGCATCAAAGAATATTACTAGACAATAATTAACCGTAATACTGTCAACCTAACCTGAAAATATCGCTAAAACAGTTATTTATCTTTCACATTTCATGATCAAAATATTATTTTTTTGGTATTCTTTAGGTTGTAACTATTGTTTTTGCATGAATGAATGTTAGATGAGTTCTAATGGTAATAGTATGCATATAATCTCAAAATATCGCAAAAACACGATTTTTGTTACTAATTTCGTAGTAACAATATAACTTTTTTGTATTTTATGAGTTTTTATTAATGATTTTTTAGCTGTTTATCGCTACTCACCTACACAAATGCACACATATACGCACACACACACACACACGCACACACATACACAAACGTTCATACAAACTCACACACACACACACACACACACACACACGCGGGCGCGGGCTCACATCTTCATGTACACACATATTACATGCACGAAAATTTGAAGAGTAATTATAATGCGATATTTTGAGGTTAGGTTGAAAGTATTACGATTGGTTCTGATCTAGTACCATTCTTTGATGCATAAATAATAACTACAACACGAAAAATACCAAAAAATCATATTTTGATCACAAATTCTGAAACAAAATACAGTGCTTTTGCGCTATTTTGAGGTTACGTTTACACTGTTACAGTTAGTTTTCATGTAGTAGCATCCTTTGATCCAGAAACAATATTTATAACGCTGAAAATACCAAAAATACATATTTCGACCACGAAATTTATAAAAAAATACATTATTTGGCAATATTTTAAAGTATGGTTGACACTATTACAATGAGCACTTAGCTAGTGATCTATAGTATAATATAAAAACAATCATTATAACATAGAAAATACAAAAAAATTATATTGTAACTATAAAATTTGCAAAAAACGGCGTTTTTATGATATTCAGAGGTCAGGTTCACCCCATTAAGATTGGTAGTCTCTATTCATTGTTGAAAGATAGAAGATTATTCATCCGTTCTTTTGCCGACTCACAACTTACATCACAGAACACGTGCGAATACGCGAGATTGACCCGAACGATGCGACTGTTAGCACCATATGTGCCAACTACTTATTCGTGTGTCTTTCGAAATTAATTTTAATTAATCAGGTTCAAATTTGCGATAGATAAAATAAAATTCACTGTATTAGAGTGAAATCAAACTCTAAAATCAGTTCACTCATTTTTTAGAATCAAATCTCACTGTACTGGGTTTAGCATGAATGTGGTAAGATTTTGTGGTAACCATGACTTTTGAAGGCCACCGTATGGCTAATAAATTTTGCAAATATATCAGATATGACCCAACATAGATCACTATAAAATTATTATAAGTATACATTTAAAACAATACAGTACCTTTGTGATGTTAAGTATTAATTAATTAACTTATTCCAAATTCGTCCAAAATCAAAAGTTAGTTAATTCATGTTTTCTCTGTATTTTTCAATTTTTCGCACATTTAGGCCAGTTTTTAATGCACAACTTTGTTGAAGATTCGCTCCTACATATTTTCTTGTTTAAGTGATAAATAAATAGTCATTTATAATGTGTTTAATTATGCTGCGCCACATTGCTTACAAGCAGATTATCTGTTATTATAATATTTTATGAAATATATGTAAGCCATTTTTTAAAATTCAAGGTCGAAAACAATGATAGTTAAGTCCAAGATATACTAAATACTTTTTAACTTTATTCAGGGTGATAAACACTTAATTATGTGTAACTTTGACAATTGTAAATTTTATAGGTAAAAGTCCGTAAAAATACTTTCACCATATTATAGAGTAGAGAACTTATAATATGATATTACAATAACTTTTCAGGATGCATTAAGTATATTACAGAACTAAATAAAGTCACTTTAATTTGTTTAAAACTAATAAATGTAGCTAAAATAGAGAAGCCTCATATTGCGCGTTGCGTACCATCGTACTGGTGTCTGCTGCTGCTTATTTAAAAAAAATTTATATACAAAAAACTTTCTGTTATTGTTTTATGTGTTAAATACGTCAAAAAGATGTATATATTCGTAAAGTAGACGTAAATTCATTTCGATTGGTGTATCTTACAATATCTTTAAACTTTAGTTTTGTTAAAAGTTTGCGATTTTGAATTTTTTAAATTTGTAAAATTTGAAAAAATTATTTTGTTACTTATGTCTCTACCAGCGGAATCTCTGCCGTGGTCCCGCTCGCTTTTCATCATCACAGAAGGGCGTGGTGGATATGAGACTCGTTGATTACGACCTTGGCTCGCCTCTGCACGCCACTGCTGGCCTCGCTCGCCGTGAAACGCTCGATCATCGCAGATCGTATCGAGCTCTGTCGTCGCTACCGTGCAAGAGAATTGCCTCCCGCGAGTCTCGCTATTTCGTGTTCCCTTGCTGGCTCGGTTCTCCTCCTTCGAGCTGCTCGGCTACCTTCGCCGCTTCTGCCTCTCTCTATTTGAGCCAGTGTTCGACTTAGGCCTATCTTGTTACCAACGCGCTACTTGTGCCCTAATACTCGGGATGACTTTTCTCCGCGATTCTTTCTTCTTTTGTTTTCTCAAATAGAAAGCTTTGAAAAAATGATAAATAAAAGTTTACAATAGGTTTTTAAAAATGTCTGTCTGTATTTACGTATGTCTGCCTGTGTGTAGCCTCAGGGGGTTGGTGGTATCGGAGTAACACCCACTGCGGGATTGGCGGTCCCTGGGTTTCCGGAGCCCACATACTGCCGTGAAACCTGCTCCCAGCCCGAGGGTGCGACCGATGTGATGTCACGAACATCAGTGACGATTGGGAGAGGCACCCGGTGGCGAAGCCGAAGGCCTGCGCGGCTAGTTGCCTACGCGGGTGCCAAGCGCACTCAATTTCATTGATCTGACTAAGATAAGAGAAAGCCGTCGGCGTTAGCCTTAGAGCGTCGACACTGTGCAGCCAACCACACCATCCACATATCGTCGGCAACAATTAGCGCAACCTAGCACACTAAGCGACTGTCAGGAGGAGCAACCAACTTCACAGGCTCCTTCTGCTCCAATGGATTCCAATAATCATAAATGCAAACGCCCGTGCAAATACCATCAACATCTGCACAGGTAGATCTGGGCTTGCCGTGCTCGGATTGCGATTGCTCCTTTCCCAAGAAAGACTTAGGAATACACCGACGTAGCGCCCATCTGGGAAGTGTCAACGAAGAGGTCAATGTGGATAGAGCAAAGGCGCACTGATCTGATGAAGAACTGATAACAATGGCAAGGGAAAAAGCGGTAACGATAGTGAATGGAGGAGTGCACAAGATCAACGTGCACCTCATGAAGTTCATGGGAGGAATTAGGACGCTATCGGCATAGCAAAGTATACGCACAAGACCAGCATACAAGGAGCGTTTCAAGGCAACACTTGATGATTTGAAAGCTGTCCCAGAGGCGGCGCAGGCTCTCTCAGCATCACCAAGTCGTATACATGAGGACGTTAGCGACACTTCTGCTTCTTCCGAGTGAGCAGAGTTATCACTGAGCCGGAAATTCTGGAATGTGCAGCTCCACCTGCGCAATCGCAGTCTACCCCAAGATCCAGTGCATCAAGTTCTCCGTGGTGGAGTTACATGTATGACAGTGCTCCCTAGGCAATCGATCGCCTTTGGGTGGTCGTCGAAAAGGTAGACAGATTGCATGTTGATCGTTTACTGGCAATATCCGCGGATATGCTGGAGGGAACAGATGTATCGTCCGCCTACAGTGAGTGGCTTAAGACTGTTTTCCCGCCACCTCCTTCACCGAAGGCACGGAAAATACGAAGGGACATACCAGATGAGCGGCCCGTACCACGAAGGCAGGAACGCGTGCTTGAGGCGAATCTTGTCGATCTTCGACAGCAGGAACTTGAGGGAGATTCACATTTCTTCCCTCGATTTTTCCCGAGCATACGACAGTGTAAGTCACGAGGCCATCGTCTCCGTATTGGAGGAAGCTGACCCGCCGTATCAGGTATATCACCAACGTGTACATTAATAGCTCAACAGTTTTGGAGGTGCAGAGTTCTCGCTCAGAGCCTATCAAGGTTAATAAAGGAGTGAGGCAAGGCGATCCTCTTTCCACAGCGGTCTTCTGCCAGTACGTTGGATACGAGCTAGGAGAATCGCGGATAAATTCAATCGCATATGCCGACGATCTCTCCCTAGTCCCGTCAACCAGTAAAGGCATGGAACTTAGCTAACGCGTATTAACACGCATTACAGGAAAACCAGCCAACAAGTCCACGCGCGAGCCTAACTACACCATGGGCTGGAAATTAATAATTTACGATTAATACTAACGGGGGGATATTTTCGCGTTTCCCGAGGTTCACGAGAGAAAGGAGCCGCGCACAACGAAGCGACAAACTATCATCCGACGGCTAAACACGGGGCACAATACACGGTGTATAGACGGTGCAGCGGGCACTGCACCGTGTCACACTTCACGGACACATACACCAGCACGCCACGAAGCAGGAACCCCCGCAACCAGGGGATCCTCCGGGGAAGAGCCGCAGTAACAGCCAACAAGAACTGACGATAGCTGATCCGCGGAGGCTAGATGAGAGGCAGCCGGTACACACGCAGACGTGACTGCGCTAGCCGCACCTGTAACAACTATATACACGGGCACTCGCTCTCCCAACACACCTCGCACACGTACGCAGAAGCGGCCGAGGTAACAGCAGTCGACACTAACACCGGGAGAACCGACTCAAAGCGGCTCCTGGGCGACGACATGTCAGCTGGACCGTACTCAGCGAGACCACGCCGGCGGAAAGCAGACAACAACAGCAGCGGCAGCACCTACCGGTCGTACGACGAGAAGAGCCAGAAGAAAGAGGAGAGAGAGAGAGAAATAGAGAAGCGAGGCAAAGCGAAAGCTAAAGCCTAGTTGGCGAAGACGGAGAGAGGGGAGCGAACTGTTTAGTCAGCGGCGGAGCCGCCGATCTATACGATACTACAGTGAGTACGGCCGATGGATATAGATATACTCGCCGCAGGCGGGCAGCTCAAAGGAACTCGGCGCGCGCGGGGAGTATATATAGATATGTATATACCCGTACGGGGGCATGCTGCCGCAGTAGTAGCCGCTATATTAATTACGGATTCAAATATCCGCGCGTATAGATAGCGCGTATGATAACACGTGCGCGCACCCCTCCGAGTCAAAAGGCCAATGAGCTCAAGGATACCGAGCAGATAAGAGTCCTCATTGGCCCTTACCTTCCACAACATCGAGATGAGTGACTACGAGAATAGAAAAATCAGAGCAATTAGTCAAATGACGCCCTCTTTCTCTCTCTATCTAAGACACAGGAGGAACAAGGATATAATATCGAAGAAGACGGAAGGACGATAAGGCCGAGGGAGGAAGATTTCCGCCCTCATGGCACTTGTTGATTGGACTTCGACGACATCGCAGCTCGCTCCTTCGCGCTATTAATTACCGGCATTATTTGCTCAAGAATTTAGCTAGATTTTTTTTGGTAGGCCGAAATTCGCAGGGCACGAGATATCACCCGTATGAGGGGAAGTGCGAGCAGCAGAATTACAGACGGTGAGTGGACAAGATAAGCCGGTAACGGAGTCTCATTTGAACCGTCGTCGAGTGCTGACGTGTTTACAGGTGCCGTGAGTGCTCTAACACAGGTGTTATATGTGACTAGTGCGTAAATAGTGACGGTTATTCAGTTCTTCTAAATAAAAGTGTGGGGCTCTGCTCTTTTAGCAGATCCCCAACAAATCTTCTTTCTTTTTTTTTTATTGTGGGAGTGCAAGTGTTTCTGACTACAGGGGCACTTGCTTTTCACCCACTTCGCCATGATGTCTACCGATAAAAGTTCTACCTCACCCAAAGTTACATACTCACAAGTGGCCCAACAATCTCAGTTCCCTACAAAAGAACATGCAGTGGTGCTAGATGCAGTTGAAGGTATTCCCATCAAAGACTACGTCCTGGAAGTGGCGAAAATAATCGATTCGAGATGTATTAGATTCCAATCGCGAATTTCACAAGGCCGTATATGTTTATATTTAGACAGCAAGGAAACAGCAAATAAGCTCATCGATAATCCCACAAAAATAAACATCGGCTCACACGTGTTAGAAATCAGACCTCTTATATCAAAGGCAAAGCGTATCATTCTCTCCTATGTCTGCCCTATAATTCCTCACCATGTTATTATCGACGAACTAAACAAACTGAACGTGCTAACTACCTCGCAGATGATGTTTATCAGAGCAGGCTACAATGAAGCTGACTTTTCACACATCCTCAGCTTCCGCAGGCAAATTTACGTCCAACCCGAAGACATAACAAAGTTACCACCGTCTCTGCAAATAAATTACGATAACACGCCATACTGGATATATCTTTCGGCAGAAAAGCTAACTTGCTTTTTATGCAAAGAAGAGGGCCATCTAGCTAAGTTCTGCAAAAAACCTGAAACCGAAGCTGTACCACAAGTTCAACCGGAAACTTCCTCGATAAGTAACAATAAACCTATCATAAAAATCGTAGTAAATACCTCACATTCACAGACAAAAGTCAATGTGGGTAGCATAAACAATTCTCCCACTTTTCACGAAAATCACCCGCCTATGGCTCCCCCTCAAATACTCACGAAAAGACCGCTCTCTAGTACCCAATCATCCGGAAGCTCTGTAACTGACGCCAAAGGGATAAACAAAGCCAAGCGCAATCCCAAAAAGAAACCTAAAAACAACGACGACACCGCCATTTCAATTGAAGAAGTCACTGCTCAAATCGAACCGGCCAAACAGCTTATTTTCACAAACGCCGATAAATACCCCTTAGATTTTGACAGCTTAGCTTTATTTCTATTAAACATCTATGACAAGCGAAATGCTGCAGAAATCGCTCAAGAAGTCACTAAAAATACTGAATGTCTCAACATTATGCTGACGGAAGTCAAAGATGTTTTGACAGATCGTAAAATAAAAAGCAGAATCGAAAGAATTATAAAACGCTTATCTAACCCGGACTCTATTGTCACCAGTGAAAGCTCTTACACAACTGACGAATCTGAACAATAAAAATTCCTTAAAAAATGGATAATCAACTAAAAATATTTTATTGGAACATTAGAAGTATAAAACAACGTTCATCCGAACTTCAAACAATTAAAAAAAATTACTATATCATAATATGCGTGGAATCATGGCTCCAGCCGGGCGAGAACATCAAGATACCTGGCTTTGCCACATACAGAAAAGACAGAGTGCACTCGAAAGGAGGGGGCATCGTCATATTCATCCGCTCCCAATTGGCATTCGTAGAAATTCAAGATATTGAATCGCCCGATAAATCGGTCGAACTATGCGGCATCCACTTTAATAACGTAAAACCGACGCTCAATATAATTGTCTGCTACAGAACCCCAGGTATCTCACTCACACAAGAAAATTGGAACACAATAATTCGGAACACAAAAATCAATCATTGCTTATTTATTGGCGATTTAAATTCCACAATAAAGTCTGGAATTGTCATTATACCGATACCAATGGAAAATACTTAGAAAATAGTGCCGATACTTACAACCTATTTTTACACAATGATAATTAACACACTTACGTCGATTTGCACCGTAATAAAAAATCCAATATAGATCTTGTGTTTTCTACTCCCGACATATCAGAAAAAGTAAATGTAAGTGTGAGCGAAGATACCTTGGGTTCTGAACATTTTCCTATTTTTATACACGTTAACTTAAGTAAAAACTATTATACAAAAAAAACTTTCAAACTCAAAACTGTAAACACAGACTGGTCAAAATTTGCAAAATGCTTAGAAAGTGTATATTTGGAATTTCTCTTGCCCAACTACGATTGCTTATCCCCTTTAGAAAAATATGATTTTTTTATCGAAAAGACAACAAATGCTGTAAAATCAAGCACACCTGTCAAAAAGAAAGTTCCAAATGGTAAAATAAAAAACCCAGTTCCATGGTGGGATGCCGATTGTAGCAAAATAAAGAGGCTGCGCCAAGCAGCCTATAAAAAATGGGAGTTCTCAGGAAACCTTTCAGATTTAATCGAGTACAAAAGAGTATCGGCTCTTGCCAAAAAGACTTTTGTAAATAAAAAGAAAGAATGTTTTAAAACCTTCGCAGCGAGCATTAATATTAGGACAGATTCCAGTTACGTGTGGAAAAAATGTAAAGTTTTTAAAAATAGCTGGACCCTAACATCCCCATCTAACACAACTGAAAATTTACAATTTAACGATACAATCGAAGATACCGTTCTCAAGATCAGTCCTCCTTGGGTCCAAACCGATCCAGACTGGTTGCCTGATGATGAGAACAATGAATTTTTTTACTCCACTTTTAGCTTTGCTGAATTCAATATAGCACTGTCTACTAAACGCATTAAGTCCGCTCCGGGTGTGGACGGTATTGATTTTCAAATCATAAAAAATATCCCGCTTAAATTCCAGCTATTACTTTTAGACATTTTTAATGAGATTCATATAAAACACACGTTCCCGGAAAGCTGGAAAAACGCCTTTATACACTTTATCAGAAAGCCTGACGGCAAGAGCCTACGCCCTATCGCGCTAACATCCTGTCTATGCAAGTTCTATGAAACACTAATAAAAACCAGGCTCCAATGGTGGACAGAGCATTACGATATAATTCCAAACAATCAAAATGGTTTTAGAAAAGGTAGATCTTGCATAGACAACATAATTAACCTAACGCTAAAAGTTGACGAAGCTTTCTCTGAAAAAAAGGAAGTCCTGGCAGCTTTTTTAGATATACAGGGGGCTTTTGACAACGTTAATGTAGATATATTACTATCTTCTTTAGCCCAAATAGGTTGCTCGACTAGTATTTTGAAATTCGTAAAATTCTTAATGCACGAAAGAACCATTTATTCTGACTTCCACAAACCAAGAAAGGTGTACAAAGGCGTGCCACAAGGTGGTGTCTTAAGCCCCCTGTTGTTTATACTATACATCATACACGCGACTAAAAATCTGTCAAAATTTGTTCACACTTCGCTATTTACTGATGATTTAGCCGTCTACACAAAATTTAAGTCAATTAAAAGAGGTAAAAATATTTTGGAGAAGGCAATAAAAACTATAGAAAAAAACCTCAGGGTCTTAGGACTTGACCTCACTCCAAGTAAATCCACCATTCTACACTTCAACAAAAATAAAATAACCCCCGGCAACACTGAAATAAAAGTCGGAAACTGTAAAATTAAATCGAGTGAATCAACTAAGTTTCTAGGCTTAATTATAGATTATAAACTGACCTTTAAACAACATGTGGATTACGTAACAAAAAAATGCTATAAAGCTCTAAACATGGTAAGATTTCTTTGTGGTACTTGGTGGGGTTCAGATCCTGAGACATTCATAATTATTTATAAAAGCTACATAAGATCCATTATAGAATACGGCTGCTTCGCGTACCTCACAAATTGTAAAAGCGTCATTAGCAAAATCGAAAAAATTCAAAATTCAGCTCTAAGAATATCCTTAGGTTATCGAAACAGCACTCCGTTAAATGTTATGCTTGCGGAGTCAAAACTCACTCGCATCAGAGAAAGAGCTGTCCTCCTTGGTAACTGTTTTTTAGCCAAGGCTTACTCAATCGACAGTTCAAACACAAACAAATCCATCAAAAGGTACTTAAATATGTGTAATAAAAAATATCCAAACAAATCCAAAAGAATTATTAATCGATGCATAGCCAATTCAACGCACTACCTTGATTACATTGATGTCCGGGCAAAACTAAATATTTATTCTCACGACTATAAAACAGTTACCACTTCCATTCCAATTTATACAAAACTTGGACACAACCTGAAAAAATCTTGCAGTCCCATTAAAATGTTCGTAAACTTTTTTAAAAACTCTGATGCTTGTGCAGTTTTTACCGATGGCAGCTAAATACTCTCTCAAACATGTTAGGCTCTGCGGTCTTCTGTGACAAATTAAATGTTCGCTCCAAAAAGAGCTTAATGAAAAATGCCTCCGTGTTCACCGCCGAATGCTCTGCCATAAATGATGCTTTAGATATAGCCCTTAGCAACACTACTTATGACTTCCTCATTTTCTCGGACTCTCTTAGTGTTCTACAATGTTCAGAATCCCCGAAAATTGATATCAAAACAAATAACTATATATTTGAAATTAAATCTAAATACAACTTATTCCACACTAACAACACTAACGATACTTCTATAAAATTCTATTGGATCCCCTCGCACATTGGTATCCAAGGAAATGAGGAGGCCGACCGCCTTGCAAAGGTAGCTACTACCGCTAACTGTATCGACATTTCAAACATTCCATTCACTGATCACTTAGGAGAGTTTAAAAATCTAGCAGCAATACAGACCAAAAACGCAATCAAAGAACAAGGCCTCACTAAAGGCAAAGACTACTCTAATAAATTTTATAAAGATAACAAAAAGCCTTGGTTTGCACGCAAAAATCTTTCTCGAGAACTTATTTCGACTGTAAATCGCTTGAGAGCAAACCACTATAACCTAGCTGATTCACTGTTTCGCGTAGGCATTATTAACGACCCCAAATGTATATGCGATCACGAAACAGAAGATATAAACCATGTACTTTGGAAATGCAGGCTCTACAACACTCAACGTTCCACCTTTATCGCAAACCTCAACAAAGAGAGAATCCAGCTTCCTCTCAATAGTGATATTCTGATAGCCGAACTAAATGTTACAGCGTCCTTATGCATGTTAAAATTCTTAAAAGATTGTAACTTACATATCTAAGAAATTGTACTTGTAACTATGTATTATATCCTCAAGTGTATAGCTAAATAAACCTTTAGGTTTAAAATGCTTAATAAAAAAAAAAAAAAAAATAAGCCGGTAACAATTATACGCGTTGGTGTTCGCAGCCATTGCGGTTCAAACTGGCGTGGCACGGCCAGCAACGGAAAGTGTGCTCGGAAGTGTCGAAGGCGGAATTCGCGCGAGAAGCAGGATCGATGTAGTGCAGTAAATTGTATCTCAGGTGCGTTATAATCGGGGCGGCGGATTTTATATTATTGTTTAGACTTGCAGATCATATTAACTTGCGGATTAGTTAGAAGTTTTTTGTAAATAGTTAGGCTTTCCCGAATAAACGAAAGATCCAGTTAAGCATCCGAGTGTTTATTTCACAACTATACCTTCCCTTCCACGCATTCGGGATTTGAGGTGTCGCCAAGGGTTGCACTAGTACGTAAGCTGAGGCGTAGGAACATAAGCTGGCGTCCGAATAAAATTCACTTATGCTCTCGCGACTGTGTTCAGACCTTATTTAGTTAAGAGCCGGTAGCAACATTACGTGATGACAACTTTACATTTGTTAATAATAAAGTATAACGTTACAATATACTGGACCTTACGTGATTTCCAAACAACAAGGTTTACACCTACCAATTGACTGACAAACTTGGAATCAAAATAAAACAAATCTTTCTAAATGATTTGAGTCCGTACTTTGAGGACGACGTCTTGCAACGACGGAATGGATATGTGACATATGCCATTGAAATCCTCTTTCCGCCCACCAATAAAGAAAGCGAAAAGATCCTTTTTGATATTTCTTTCAAATCACTTTTCTTGCATGATTTTTTTTTATTTTTAAAATGATTATTACTATTAAAATTTCTCATTATTTACTTTTATATTCTTATTTTCTTTGATTTTGAAATAATTTTGCACATGATTTTACCATATATTTTTTTACCTATGGGGAGAGAGCAGTTAATGTCGAGCTAGCACGCCTCCGTCTAGCAGCGTCTGAGGGAGGGGTGTGTGACGGGTAATTAAACCTCGTCCCAGACTCTCTCTCTCACATATATAAATCATATACAAATATTTGTAATATTATGGCCCCCAGCTGGATTCTCAAGAGCTGAACCAGGATTTGATTTGGGAGGGGGGGGGGGAGGGGGTCAGATATGTTCTAGAAATAAAGACTTGGTATATTATAAAATTATATATATATATATATATATATATATATATATATATATATATATATATATATATATATATATATATATATATGCGTTAGCGTGAGAGGGAAGGGGGAGGAGCGCCGACAGCGCACGACCTCAACAGCGCCGCGCGCACAGCACGATGTGAGAGGTGCCCGAGCATCGAGTCGGCTTCAGGCGAGACTCGATTTCGACAGTCCACTCGGGGCAGCGTACGTGTGTGGCGGCCACCATATGCCGGATATCAAGTCGAGGGGCTCCTCGCTTGAGGTATAGCTGTACACTTATTTATACATAGATCGTTCGGTACCAATGATAGAATCCCGTTCCCGTTATCGAATCCCGCTCCTGTACCTCTTACCGGATCCTGTAGCTGTCACCGCTATACCAGTAGATCGGGCGCTCTCGGTCTGCTACTAGATTTGTCACGGCCACGTCTCGAGGCACTCCTCAAACGCGTGCATTATTATAAGTACTTTTTAAGTAGATTAGGGTAACACTGGCCAGACCTACGGGGGCTTTCGTATCTGGTGCACCTTTGAACGCCACCTAGAGGTGCTCCTCGACTGATGATACAATGCGTTCAGTGAGTCGAACTAGGAAGACGTGTAAGCTCGTTTCCTAGTAACGTAAAAATTACATGTAAATATAAACTGTCGGGAATTTGTTTTCTCGGCGTATTTGTTACTTAATATCGATGTGTAATAAGTAAATAAACCATAGCTATCAGATTGCGTTTACGTAGTATCGTTTAGAAAAAAAACTATCTTCATGATTTTTAGCGTAATCGTTAAAGTGAACAAACCCACTTTTTAAGGATTTTAAGTTTTAAAATAAGTTTAATTAATCTAAACGGGCATTAAAATGTTATGGAACCATTTTTTATGAAAAATTCCGAAAATTTGTTAAAAATTCCTTTGTTGCTATTTTCTTGAAAGATTTATTTTTGTTGAATAAATGGAGGATGCATTTTCTAAAAAATGAAAAACAGGTCCAAATGCTCATATTTAACCTTAATCAACTTTGAATCTAAGGGTTTCAAAAAATCTGATAAAGTTTACATACATTCTTCATACCAAAGGGAACACTTTTACTGAAGAAATAAGAAAAAAAATGTTTGAAGTCGATCTCACAGAGATTTACGCATATATGTACTGACTTGCATATATATATGACGTTCAATGTCAACCGGAACACCACCCTGCCCAAAATTCCTTTCGACCTAAAAATTTTTAAAAATATGGAAAATTTAGCATTCTTTATGCACTTTCGATTAGCGCGTGGCTATTTTTAAAATTTCTTTTGCAGACGGAGCTACACGTTCCCTAACCTTAAAGAAATACTAATTTACGCAACGATCAAGCTGTTAGAAATCACAGGAGTTCCGAAAAATTCCGAAAAATAGAGTTGCCTATTTTAGTACAAAAGTACGTGCATAACTCCTAGAATGATAATCAAGCTGTATTTCTTACTAAAAATATAAATAACAGTCAAATTATGCTAAAATATGATTAAAAAAATTATGAAGGTAGATTATATTTGTACAAAAGAAACTGATATAGTCTCAATACCGTAATAAAGCTGCATTTCTTATGTTGCTCCATAACGGATTTATCTTATCACCTCGATCATCAAGTGGATTTCAAAGCCAGTTAGATCTAAGCTATCACTCCGGCTCAATTATTAACAGCAATGCCTTTAAAATCTATTATGGCCCAGCTATGCCCCGAAGTAAAGACCGCCCTTTGAAATTACTTATTAGTAGTATTAGTATAGCTATGCCAGTTCTGGGATCCCTATCACTCCATCTTTCGACTCACCTATGCATGTGAAAAGCGCTCTAATTAGCTAATGTGGACAAGTGAAAATAAGCCCCGCCCCCACTGATTCACCTATGTACGATTACATCATGCTCTAGAATATTCTCTGCATAGCGGATGACGACGTGCAATATTCTAAACGCATGAGTCATCGAATTTTCTGAAAGCGTGCAGCAGTTTCACGCATTTGACATCATAATATCTGAACAGGAATGCATTCTTTTTTATTATTGATGGTTAGACGAAGGATAATGTTTTACTAAAATTACAGAACGATAGGTGATAATCCTTATCACAGCAATTTTTTCTCAGTACGTAATTTATTTAAATTATTTAAAAATTTAAATTAAATATAATCAGATGTTAGTATGTAGATTCGCTGAAGTCCGTATTATTTAAAATTTTCTTAACGATTTGCTATCACAGATTTCCGAGATATATAACCGTTTAAACTAAACATGACTTTTTTCTTGTATAATAAATGAAGGGAAACAGCCTGTCCAAAATTTTTGGTTGTAAAAGATAGGTAATTTTATGGTCTTTTCACTATATTTACACTAAATTGATTATAATATTTCTAACATACCAAAAAACTCGATAAACTAAATCTCAAAAATCTAAATATTGTTATAGAAAGAAAACGAGTCAAAGAATCTTTAAATTTCTTCTTAATTTCGAATCATCATTAAAAAAAGAAAAAAATACATACATACATACACACATACACACACACACACACACATACACATACACACACACACACACACACACACACACACACACACACACACACACATCCATATAGATGTTTTCTAAAAATAGTGTATTTTAATTCCCAGTATCTCAAAATATGTTTTTAACATGTTTCTAGCAAAACTTTTTTTTACCAGCAGAAAGCTTCCTCTATGAGGAAGCAATAAAACCTTTAAAATATGAAACTTTATACTCTATAAATTCAGTAATTTTATAAGTGTTTTTTTTTTTTTTTTTTTTTTATTATTATTTAACGTCGCCATGTTTGTGCTTCCATGTGGTGCTAATCGACGACGGGGGTCTGCGGTGTGTTTGTAAACAAAGCACATGTAATTTTTACAGAGGTGCTTGTATCAATCGGCAGAGACTAGGATTCGAACCCGGGTCACCGGCGTGGGAATCCGACACTCTACCGACTGAGCCGCCGCAGGCCCCTAAATTTATAACACAATTAACCACACATAAAAGGGGAAACGTACGTCAACGTAAATCGATGTTATCACTTTTTCAAGCCTTGCTTCAAAAAGTCAACTCGGAAATACATGTAAGTCATATATGATAATATAAGTGTTATAAGTGTTATATGCTATACGTCTTATAAATACTTTTGTATTTCACTTTAATATAAATAATGCAATCACGTTTTTGCAATCATGTAGCATCATCTTTAAACAATACTTTTAAATTCGGTTTATGAAAAGCAGAAGTTTTATAGCACACTTTATACTTATGGTTTTCGAACACAACTATGTTCTTATACAATTATTAGATGCAATTAAGTCAAGACAAACAATATCAATTAGAAACTTAGAAATAATTCCAATATAACCACCGGGTTATAATCATATTTTTACATGCGGAATAGCCGAATATTTTAAATAAGGTTACAACTACAAAATACTAAAATTTCTAAAATACATCTAGCTTATAAGTTTTTTTTTTATCTTATTTTTATATTCAGTTACATGTTCATTATAAATTACTTTTTTGTAATACGTGCAAGATTTTCACGTTCTTTAGCCCTCACAACCTGGCCTAAATTGGCCGTTTCCGACTGTGTACTTTACGTCCCTTGCTCGTTTTACTTTACGCCCGCTAGTTCCGATAATAGAAATGAGAATAAAACTGGCCTAAACTTGGTTTTGTGAAAATCAATACATGTGTTACAAGAAATATAGTGTGCACCACGGGCGAGAGAGCCTTTTTAGACCTCGCGTGTTTGCAGTATTCGTCTCCGGCTCGCTGTACTCATTCGCCGTCGACTCGTGCTAGCTCGCCTACGAATCATACTGCAAACTCACAGCAGGTCAAAAAAGTCCCACTTCTTGCCTTTGGTAAAGAATGTACTATTGTAAGTTTTACTTTTTTCTGGTTTATTTTATAAACTGGTCGTTACACACAGCACAAATTGTTCTCGACTTCTCGTTAAATGTAAACAATTCCTAGAATTGTTGCATCATATACGGGTCATCATTCAAGGATAGGAATGTTTTAATGATTCTTAGAAAGTATTAATCAAATACACAGTTCCTAGAATTTTTAATGTTATAAACAATTTCCATATATAATATAAAATATCATGATTTGTAGAAGCATTTAACCATTAAGAACGAGTTCTTAGAATTTTATATGTTATAAATAATATCCATATATTGACGCCTTAGTGGAAGAACCTCCTATCTCGGCCCGCGCGAAGAAGCTTATATCTAATATTTTATGAAAAATAACTACAAAATAGATTTTTATTTACAAATATACTGTAAAGTATCCTCATATATCATCTGTATAATATTATTATAATATCATTATATTATACTGATAATATATGCGTAGCTCCTTGGTGCAGACCGAGATAGGATTTTCTTCGCCGCTATGAGATAGGAGCTACTTCGCGCTAGCCGAGATAGGATGTTCTTCGCCGCGGCGAGTTAAGAGGTTCTGCGCGCAAGCCAAGATAGGAGCTTCTTCATGCGCCGACCGAGATAGGAGGTTCGTCACTCGCAGTCCGAGATAGGAGGTTCTTTCGCTCAGGCGTCGATATATAATATTAAATTACAATATTCCTAGAAGCACTTAGCCATTGAGAATTTTACACTTTCAAGAATGTAAATAATTTCATCAAATGATATATAAAATTACACACAGCACAAATTGTTCTTGAATTGTCTTATTCATTTCTCCTCCTAGAAATTTCTATAGTTGTAAACCATTCCTGGAATTGTTGTATCATTTAGGGTCTATAAAAAGTGAGCAGGACCCGGATTCAGTCAGCTACAAGCCTATAGGCATGTAGCCCATAAAAATATAAATCCTGAAGAAATAATCGGATGGATTAAACTTAATTATAAGAATTTAAGACTTTTAAGACAACTTTTACGCAAAAGTGATGCAAGTGCTTCCGAAAAACAAAAATTCATATCTAGAATTATGTTTCTTAAGGAAATGCGAGTTAAATTAAAATTTTTTGTTGAAAACAGGCGCATGAGTGCGTAAAAGACGAAGCGCTAAAGTGAGATGTGAAGATTTGGAGAGTGTATTTGACAATCAAATCAGATCTGGCGTCATAACCAACTTAACGCATTTGGATATTATTGCATTAATGAGAACACATATCAAGAACGCTCTCAAGAAGCCAGATATACTAAAAGTCTATACAGTATTGGCAGCTGAGGACGTTAGAACCAGACGTGTCCATTTTTGAATAATTAGTGGCCGCGATTCATGAATCGGGAAGAATGAATCATTATTCATTTCGCTCGATTTATGAAACGGGAAAAATGAATCATGATTCATTTCGCTCGATTCATAAGTCAGGCAAAACTAATCATTATACATTTTACCCGATAACGCAAGCTGAAGAAGAAATTTAGGAAATTAAACATTTTAACATGAAAGCAGACTCAATTTTTTAAACAACAGATTTAAAACATTGGTTTAGAACAAATGTAAAACAACCTATCAAGCGTGATATGGAAGAATTTTCAGAGAGAGAGAGAGAGAGAGAGAGAGAGAGAGAGAGAGAAAGAGAGAGAGAGAGAGAGAGAGAGAGAGACAGTAGTTGTAGTCTAAGATATATTTTCTGTTTTTGAGTATTTACATAAACCGCTATAATCCGATGCGTCTATGTACCGAATTTCGATGACGCATGCTTTAAATGTGCAGTTTTGTCAGCAGTGCATCCAGTTCATGGTCATACTGATAAAGTGCTTAAAGCTAATAGAGTATCATCATATAAGGCATATGAAAACGAATTGAAGTTTAAAAGTATACGGTTTCCTGTAATGCCCACATAAATTCCGAAATTTAAAGAAAAAAACAAAATTTCAGTTAACGTTTACATTTTGAAGAAACAAAATAGAAAATTTATAGTGACTCCGTAGAACCTCATGTAAGAAAAATGGTTGTCATTTTGACCTTCTTCTACTACAAAGTAATTATTTAGATAAGGAGGAGTCCGCTTGATCTACAAGCAAGTTGTCGAAGCACGATGGTTGCAAACATATTTGCGATCGATGCTTACACTTCTCTTACAATTAATCGCAATTAGAAAAGCATGAACTTGACTGTGCTAAAATAAACAAGTGTAGGATGAATTTACTGAATGTAAAAAATAATACACTTTAAGTGTAACTTTGATAACTCATTGTCCATTTATCGTAGCTACAGAAGTCCAGAACCTGCTAAATGGTTCGTTCAGCAATTAATACAAATATCTGAAAATGTAGAGACAGTCTTCTAGTGCCCCATACCTATGGAAGAATTGACGTTGGAAGAACAAATGACATTTCTGAATACATTAATCCGCAATATTTGTACAAAGCCTTTGGGTGCACAAAGAGTTCGAGATCATTGACATCTCACTGGAAAATAGAACCATATTAATAATAATAATTTTACTAAAATATGACATTAGGGTGGATCGAAAAAACCTTTTTATTGAGGTTCAACTTCTAACAATACCTAAAAATTTCAGCTAGAATGATTAAGTTTTCTTGTTGGAAGTAGAAACCCTAATTTTCACTAATTTAGACCGCCAGATTATACTAATTCAAATACTTTGCCTTTTGATACTTCAAATTAAAGCATGGTTCGATGGTTTCACCACTAGGGGCATCGCTTCTTTTGCTCCAGAAAAAGAAGTAGTATTGTAAAATGTATATCGAGGAACTAAATCGACACACGAAAAGAACGATTTGCAAATCACATAAAATCATTTTATCAAAAAATTTAGCACTTTTTATTTGTCATACTTGGACTATGTCTCTGTCGAAATTTTCGTTTCGCCAGAAATTTATTTGTCCTGTATTCGGTAGCCGTAAAGATTTAGTATCTAAAACACTCCCTACGAAGATATTATTAGATGTTGCTCTTACGAAAGGAATGAGTCAGATAGTAAAACTGAACAACGATTTTCAATAATTGCTGAAAAAGTAGCAAATAAGGTAATTGATTTATATATCAAACCGTCCATTCCTCACGTTTGTTTTACATGCGTGGTACAGCTTATCAACTCAAACCACGGAAATTATATAATGACTAAAATATGTTTGAAAGGTGCTTATAGTCCAGCTTTGTAAAAGAAGATTGAAGACTTTAAAATAGAATCAGGCAGACTCTTTGACATTGATGCTTGTAAATGCAACAATTTTATGTTCTGCTCTTCCAAAAGATGAAAACATTCTTTTTGAAGTGAGATCTTTTCTTATAGATCAGAGAACAGAGCACATTGAACACATACAAAGTATTGATTTACCTACTGTAAAAAATCTTGCTAAAAAAGAACGATTGTCTGAAAATTGTGAAATAGAAAACACCGAATTTAGAAATAAGAAACCTTCGAGCTCTCACAGTACAGATTACTAGATGTCACAAGAATTTATTAGTCTAGATATTTAATGAAAATGATTTCGAAGATCTTTTTATTGCATAACATACATCTAATAAGGGGTCATTGACGTCACATAAGCGAGTGCATTTATGAGAAACTGTACTGACTGCTTAAAGATTTTGTGTAAGTGACAGAGGAACAGCGATAATTTTGCTAAGTCCAAAAACAAGCAAAACAAGATGATCAACAAAATATTATTCCTTCTCATGCTCTATACTTTGACGGTCGAAAAGATAATACGCTTGCTCAGGTAAAAAAGGAAGCCAAATTTTTTCAGCACACAATTAAACAGAAGCACATTTCTGTTTTGTCTGAACAAGGATCAAATTATCTCGGTCATGTTGTCCCAGCGTCAGGAAAAACAAGAGATATTTGTGATATTATATACAATTTTATAATAAATAAAGAAGTTTTAGAATAGTTGGATGTGATGTGACTGTTATTAATACAGGATAGAAAGGTGGTGTCATTAGGTGCTTAGAACAGAAGAATGAGGAAGTAACAAATAGATTATAAGTAGCTATATGTACGAAAACTGGTAGTTCTGTGCTTATCCTTGACACACGGTTTCTGTAGAACGCTTAGTTAAGTTGATTACTGAAGCTTCCGCCAAGGTTTGCGGTATGGATTATAAAGCTTGTTTCATTAGATCTACTATATTGTCCTGTCAATCTTTGGCTAAGTTTAAAACGAAAACACAGTTTGCTGAAAGGAAGACGTAAATAAGTCCTATATGGTTGGGTTGTTGGGTAGAGCTGAGGAGGAAGCCGCTGGACAGTCACCTCTACCTAGTGAGTGAAGAACTGCATGTTTAGACTTTATTTCATGTCTTGAAATTAATTCAAGGTAAACATAAAATATAAATTTTTGTAGAAATATAATCAAACGATGTAAAAAGAGCAATAAATAAGTAGTATTTTTATCTAAAAGAGTAAATATCAAGGTTTCTGCTTCCAACAGAAGAACTTAACTAATCTGGCTAAAATTTTTCGTGTGTAATTTTTATATTTGTAGTACCTTTGCTCACTATGAGAAGTTGAACCGCTACAGAAAGTTTTTTTCGCTCCACCTTAAATTGTCACATTCTACTATATTTTCAGATATCAAGGTGCTGCACATGGAACAGCATTCCAGTCACCTTTCATAATTTCACTGGTTACGATTCACACTTGCTAATGAAGGACGTTGCCAAACGATTTTCTGAACGAATTGATCTATTATCATTCAACAAGGAATGCTATATATCTTTCATGAAGCACGTTGAATATAGTGATATCAAATCGAAATTTATAGAGTCCTTTTGATTTATAGCATCATCACTGGATACATTATCATTATACCTCCAATAATTAAATATTATGAAAAATAATTTCTCTCAAGATTCACAATATTCACTACTAACAGAGGAGAAATTTTAATTGTTGAGAAGAAAATGCATTTTTCGATACGATTATTTGAACTCCGATGAAAAACTTTACGATCCTGAGCTATGGTTAGAGCGTGCATTTTATAGTACTTTAAGCAGCAGTCACATATCCAATGAAGATTATGAACATACAATGAATATTTAGAATAAATATAACATATCAAATTTAGGTATGTAATTCAATTTTTTCTCAAACTAAAATATAAGACTTGATTTAAGAAAATTATTCGAAATCAATATCTCAAATTTTAGATCAATATTCAGATCTCTACCTAACAACAGACGTGATGCTACTGGCTAAAGTTTATGAAAATTTCCGCACGTGCTGCATCAAAGCATATGGTTTGGATGTTGCTCACTACAATACAACTTCAGGCCTCACTTGGGTTGCGATGCTAAAGTACACAAAATTTCAATTAGAACAGCTAACTGCCATTGACAAAGTGATGTTTATTGAGCGTGTTATAAGAGTTAGTCAGTGCTGCAACCGCTATGCTCGGGCTAACAATAAATACATAAGTGACGTCTATGACTAGAATAAGGACAATAAGTATCTCATATATTTCGAGGTTAACAACTTATATGGCTGTGGGATGGTGCAGTCACTACCCTATCGTGGTTTCAAATGGCAAAATAGAGAAGAAATTAGAAACACGAATTTTTCCAACGCAGAAGATGACTCTCCAATTGGCTATATTCTTGAAGTGGACTTGAACTATGTAGATTATATTCATGATAAATATCAAGACTTACCCTTCTGTCCCGAGCATAGAAAACGACCAGGTTCCTTATACTCAAAACTCATGACAACTCTTTATCGCAAAAAACAATATGTCCTACTACCATAATTTGAAACCAGCATTGGATACTGGATTAAAACATATAATCCATATAAAAATAGCATATAAAAACAAGCTGCTAACGAGTTTGAAAAAAATTTGTACAAATTAATGAACAATGCTGTATTTGGTAACACAATGAAAAATTTTAGAATAAAACAAAATAAATAAGATAGATATATATGAAGTTATTAAACGTAATATTGAGAAATTTGATACTTTCGTTTGTCCATCTGAGAACATTTTTGGAATGCCACGTGTTAATAAGAAAGAGGTTAGTCTAATGAAAGATGAAAATCATCGACGCATTATGACGGAGTTTGCTGGTGTCCATAGTAAAATGTACAGTATACGAATGGAAGGTCAATATATTGTAAAGAAAATGAAAGGGGTATAAACTGGTGTTGTTGCAAAATCAATAAGTTTTGATGATTATAAAGAATGTCTGCTTAATATGTCTTCTCAGTATATAGAATAGTGTACTCGTATTATTCGCTCTCGTCGACATAATGTTTTCACTGAAAAACAGATACAATTAACGTTAACTCCACTCGACGATAAGAGGTATTTGATTCGAGGAGAAACAGATACTCTTCCTTGAAGGCATTATAACAGTATGAAAATAGGTGAAGTGTGAAATAAGGAACATTAACTGTATTATGCTTAAGTATATTGTAAATATGATGCTGGTTAATAAATAAAGAGATACTTTATATAACTTAATACATTTATTTATTTACTCCAACCTTTACAAATCAGATTTATTTATCCACCTATTGTGAGAACTATCAAAACCTAACCATTTTACACAAATCTAATTTCCACGTTTTTTCAATACTGTCTCCACTAGATAGATATCCGAATAGTGTGATAGAATAGCAAAAAGTGCAATAGAATTGTAAAAACTGCGATCGAATCAGAATATAGATCTTGGTGACAGATTTCGTGAGGATACACTTAATCCTCTTGATCGACAATCAGGATATATATTTTATGAATCGGGAAGAGAGCCAGGTGATAAGCTAAGTAATCAGCAGCCTTCATTAAGATTAATTAGAAAAAATACTAACCAGATCGCTACTAAGTATCTTTCAAAACTAAATCAAAACGATAAAAAACGTCTCGGCGACATTTATGGAGTTTACATGCTAGGTGATACATCAATGTTTGGTGACTCACCGATTCAGTTTGAAAACTACCATTTCAAAGTGAATGAGCTCGACTTTCCATCGGCAGAAAGATTACACGAATTATTTTTCGAACTAAAGCCCAAAGAAAAGCTCATCTCTCCTAACGATGGTAAGAATTACTAAAGTAACGAATGCTTACTGAATACGTTATTGTAAAGATGAGTCAATTCGCAAAAAGTAATAAATTTAACACATTTATTTTTCCGTTTTGGGTATTGGAAGTTCTTGTAAAGATGGTATTGTCGCTAAAGAAGGTGTTTCACCTCAATCCAGAAAACAGTTCGTTGGCAGAAAAAAAACGTCAAAGAAATAAGCATTTTTGTTGGACAGAAATGATACCAGAGAAGATACGTAGAACATACGAACCTTTGAATTATGGAAATTGGAATAAGTTTTCGTAGCGAAGAACCATAGAGTAACACATATTCATCATCACTTGTACACGTATTGGTCAATCGTCTCAGTGCTGATAGCTGAGCAGTTAGAGGGTAATTTAAGTCACTTTGATGAAATCCAATCTATAATGAAAGAACTTCATGAGGTACGTATTATATATTGAACTCTCTATCATTACCGCAATGAACTGAATATGGTCAATACAATGTATAACACCTCTCCAAGTATACGTCAGTTGTTGTGTATATAAAAATGACTAAATAAATATATTTTTTGTAAATGTATGTATAATAAATTATTGTCAACCTTTTCTAATATTCATTTCCCATCGCAATCTCTGTACCTCAGACTAGGAGATTCAATGGTTGAGCTTACAATAATAAGTAATTTGCCTTGGACTACCTACATTCATATCTGATCTCGCAGCAATGATAAAATGCTTGAATCATCTACAAAATTGAACATTCGAATGAGGCTCACTGTATTCGGAACTTTTTCTGCATAAATATACGCTAACCTCTATTTCTTGCTACACTTTTACCTTACAACGATGTATTTCAGAATCAGAAAGCTTCTCGTGTGCACAGATGATTAGAAAAGTCTGTTTCTGCGCGTACATCTCGCTGTTTTAACCAGCCAAAGCCGCAGGTTTGCATATATAGGCATACACGTCTCATGTTATTTGTCTGAGGAACAATATATATATATATATATATATATATATATATATATATATATATATATATATATATATATACTCGTGTAATATCAGATTCCTCTGTATTGCATCTTACTGTATATGCGCACTCCTTGAATATACAAACTCGCTTAAGGGGGCAGGCCTGGGTTAACCCCAAAAGAGACCTTTCTTTCACGAGTCCATAAAACTTTCTATATTTAAAAGAAATCATTTTGAAACTTTTTATACTATCAAAATTCAATACTATCTTATATTTTATCATTGTAAAATCTCAAAATCTTGATCCTATACGTAACAATAAATCAATATCTTCAATACCATATTTATTAAGGAACTTTGAACCTCACACGATTCGAGGTGACATGATGAACGAAAATTTTTTTTGACGGTTAGATGACTTTTTTTGACGTGTATATAAAATCAGCGAAGTACTTTTTCGTAAAAAAAAATTTTATTATACTTTTTCGTATATTCAATTAATTTTTTTTAAATATAAAAAAAAGTTTTTTAAATGCGATTGGATCTTCAAAAAAAATAATTAAACAATATTATTGAATAATAAAAAAAAAATTAACAAAAAAGTGCTCCGTTCTTTTCGCAATGCATGTCAAAAAAGGTCGTATAATCGTCGAAAAAAAATTCCGATAATAAATATGGTATTGAAAATAATGATTTATTGTGACGTGTAGGATCAAGATTTTGAGGTTTTACGACGGCAAAATTTAATATAGTATTGTGCTTTGATAGTATAAAATTTTCAGAATGATTGCTTTTAAACATAGAAGGTTGTGTGGACTTGTAAAGAAAGTAATTTTTGAGTTTAACTCAGGACTTGCACCCTTAAACTATAAGGGCTAGATTTAAAGTAACAAAAGTTAAGGTCCACTCTTGGGGATCATATATCACATCAAAGGTAGCCTTAGACAATCAGAGTATTTCTCACCTGGAATAGGTGTGATTATTCTTTTTCTAACAAAAGTCTTTTCAGGTACTTGTTGATTACCATATTCGGTATATTGCATACTACTTGATATCACTTAGAGGCTATTTACGATTGAAATTTAAAAAATTGATATTAATCTTTGAAATTAAAAATAAATGACTTTTTATTTTTAACTAATATTTAAAAATTATAATGTCTGATATTATGTATTTGACGTCGTCATCTCGATTCAGATATCACACATTCGTCGTTCGACACGCGTCACTCTCAAACGCTTAATAACTCGTGTTTTTTGAGAATTTTAGATAATATCGTGCAGAGGCAGAACATTGCAGGTACGCCATTCTCTGACGGTAAAATAGGTTTTTTTAATATGCCCATTTCCATTCGGATATTATGATGTCGAATAATCGAACCTGCTACATGCTCCCTGGTAATTCGATGACTCATGCTTTCAGAATATTGGATGATGTCATCCGCTATGCAGGTGAGTCGGATTGTTGCGCAATATTAACTAACTTAGGGTAAAATATGCGACAAGTCTCTACAATATTCTAGAGTATAACGTAATCGCCCACATGTGAGTCAGTGTGAGCAGGGCTTATTCTCACTTGTCCGCCTCAGTCAATCAGAGCGCTTATAACCTGCACGGGTGAGTCAAAAGGTGGAGTGATGGGGAGTCCTAGAACTGTCTTAGCTATACTATGGACTATTTCTCCGCGTACGCGGCCCTGAGTTTCAGGCTCCATGACTGCCACAAATTCTGATAATGACAATTTTTGTCCAAGTCTTTATTTTCCAAAGAATTGGAACAAAATTGTACAAGCTTAGGGTTGTAATCCAGTTAGCGACGACCTACTCACCGCAAACGTCACTCGCAATCAAACTCTAAAGCCACCGTCGGCTAACAGCAACGACTAGCGAAATGACGCGGCTAACAGCAGTGAGTAGTGACAGGGCGAGGCTAACAGCAGTGAGTAGTGACAGGGCGAGGCTAACAGCAAATATCACTAATATCACTCAAGCATACCACGGTATTTAAGAACAAACTTTAAATAAAAATATTTGCACCTTAAATGTTCTCTTTCCTACTGATTTTTAAACATACGTATGTCTCCATGAAATTTAAAATGTTTTGATTTGCAGATTTTAAATATATTTAAAAAATGTCATTTTTAAGCACTTTCTTAAGGGTGTATTTCTACTTCTGTGCCATCTGGAAAATTTCTTCCAACGACTACAAAAACATCTTTTAGTTTGGAAAAATAATAATTTTCAATATAAATGACACTTTATCCCAACTTCAAAATTTGTTATTTTTTAATAATACGTTGAAAGTACAATAAAAATACTATTGTTGATACATGTGTGTCTAACAATTGGAAATAAACTTTTTTAAGAGATGTAGTTCCCTAAAGGCTATGATTACAATTCTGATGAATAGCTTAAAGTGTCGTTGGCCATGTAATATGTACGATCTGATTCAAAAATCCGTGATAAGTAATAAAAAAGGCTTAAATACAATAATGAAGATTAGCGAATTCTAAGGGCACTATAAAGACCGCATAAAGGGGTCAAAGTCGTGGTAAAATCACATATAACATACATATTTAAGATATAGAAACGTGCATCAACTTAGATTGAGTCAAAATGTTTTTGCTGTCTATAAATGAATAATGATTTTTTTCAGAATTTAACTCAAGCTTAATCGCAATGTCGTCACAATCAACCGAAGTAACACCCACGCAATTTCTCAACTTTTTAGAAGCAAACCGTTTACTGAAATTCAAGCAAGCGGTAACATTAGAAAATAAATGAAACACTAGCCAACTAGACTATGCACCAATACGGCTAATGAACAAAACCACTGCCACGCAAACAAGCCACCCTTTGTCACCACCAGCTCTGAGGCCACAAAATACACCTTATGCCATACAAATTTCCAAAACACCCTACACAGTCACGCCCGTGGATACTCAATCTAATGACCCACACGTTATTTGGGACAATCACATCATACAGCGTACTCCCCCCAATACTCTCCCACATTAAACAATGAAATGCAACAAAAATACACATTCAAATAATTTCCAAAATTTTTCACACGCAGACATATCCGATTCCAGACTTAAAATGCCAGATTTAGATACTCTAGATGACAATGTGCCAAACACGTGTAGATACAGCCTCACATTCTCTCAAGGGTTACATTTAATTCCACAATTTGAAGGAAATCATGGTTAATTTTCAGTGCAAGCAGAGCGCTTGGCTAGCTTGTAGCCATTTAGCAGCGCAGCAGGCGCCGCAGCTCTCGGTTCTTGAGGAGTAAATTTTAAGTCTGACAAAGGAAAATATGTTTCTAGCAGCATTAGCGGCTGTTTCTGAGCGCTGCTACTGTGACCAAGCATTTCCCGGAAAACTGCAAGAAGAAGCGACTACTTTAACCCTTTGCGGCACACATTTTTCAGATGAACGATATTTTATGAAAATTGGTATACAGCGATTTTTGGGGTTGCTGATTATGAATCTGAACTCAGATTTTGAAAATTCGAAATGGCGGATCCAAGATGGCGGCCATACATTGTAATATCACTGTATTTTGCTAAAAATTCGTATACAAGGTTTTTTGGGGTCGCGGATTACAAAACTGAACTCAGATTTTGAAAATTCAAAATGGCGGATCCAAGATGGCGGCCAAAAATTCAAAGATTATAAATTTTAGCTTTTTGTAGTATGAACCGCGCTCAGTTGACTCTAGAGATACGCACGTGGATGTGGAGGTTATTATTATCTCCATCGTTTTATTTTATTTAATTTTTTTATTTTTTTTTTAGGTTTTCTTTTCTAACTTATTCTGAAAAATTATATTTTATTTGCATAATATAATCTATATTTATGTATGGTAATTGTAAAAATAATTTAGTTTTTTCTTTATACAGAGTGGCACATTGCAAGCACTGCAAAAAAAAATTAGTTCTGCAAGGTTTAGTTTTGGTACTGTACAGACATTTTTTCAATAGATTTTTTAGGTTTACTGGTTACATTAGGAGGAGATTTTTCTTGGCATATCCTACCTTTTGGTGTTGGAAAACGATCATCTACTACTTGATCAACCAAAAGTAATCTGAAGTTTATTGATTTCATACTATGTTCCAAATTTTTTGTATTGTGAATAATCAACGCATTTACTGTAGTTAAATCTACAATAAATTTTGTATCAATTTTATATGTTGATGAAAGGTGGTCGGATTTATCGATATACCCCATATATTTATGATAATCCGATCAAATAAATGGGCAATTTATAGTTTTAGCTAAACCATCTTTTTGTGTCCAATTTGTAACAGGAACTTCCCAAGGATCATGATAGTTGGATAAAAAAAACGATTTTTTATTCATCCATTTGATCCAGCTAATTCCATCACCACAAGTTAGGTGTTTATATTGCTCACGATCCATTTCATTATCAGGAATCTCACTTTTTGGTAAACCTTTTCTGTTACTACGAGCTGTTCCACAAGCGAAAATTTTATCTTTTTTCAAATCTATCATAAGATCAAGACCAGTAAAGTAATTGTCAAAAAATACATGGTGATTGTTTTTAAGCACTTTCAGCTTTACCCGTATATGTTTAAAACTCACATACGTATCGTGATGAGTCTGCGCGCGCCCAAACTTTATATCCGTGTTTTATGGACTTGTTTGGCAGGTATCGTTTCATACTACTGCAGCCTTTGAATTTTATTATAAACTCGTCAACAGATTGATTTTCACTCGGGTTCCAGTAGTGTATATAAGTTTCCATTAGGTTATCTAATAATGGCCTCAGTTTGTATAATTTATCATAGTTATTATCCTGTTTTTTCGATTCCTGACTGTTGTCGGACAAGAGTAAATGGTTCAAGAAAAAACCGAACCGATTTACCGTCATCCGTTTGCTTACGTACGAATCATTCCATTTCGGATCGGATAACCAAAAATTACGGTAAGAGGGGGATTTTTTAATGCCCATCAAAATATTAACACCAAAAAAGTTAATAATTCGTCTTCGGTTATTGGTTATTGGTTTAGTTTTACTTTTATTTTGTAGTGAATAAAGGTTCGTATGATCGACAATTAAATCTAATAGATCATTAGGAAACAAATATAAACATATATCCAAATGTGTGGTTACATTGTTCGCAATATTTGAACCGAAACCTTCTGTGGTAATCGCTTTCACTCTGAAGGGTTGCAGCCCTTATTTTTTATAAGGCTATATATGACCTTTTTTCGTTTTTTCTTTCTTCAGAAATTTCTTAATTAACCGAATCTTATAAAAAATCATTCTATTATAAACAATATTAAAATTAATAGTCGACCGGTCCCTGGAATTTTCAAAAAAAAATATTTAACGAGGTAAAACCCCCTAACACGAGTTTCCTGACATAAGTCTTAATAATTTACTTAATTTTGTAATATATTGTAAAACATGAAAAAAATATAACAAATATATACATACATACTTATCTAAAAATAAATTTGATGTTCTTTTTAATATATAAATTACCATACAAACGATATATTGTATATTGTATATTAATGTTGATTTTTTATTCTACAATTTTTTTACATATCAATATAATTTTAAAAATTTCTATATTTCTAATAATTTGATATAAACTTTATTAAATATAAATTAGTGCATTAATTAATAGTTATATGTTCTGAATTAATGTTAATTAGTTTTTATACAATGAACAATAATGGTAGTCATAAAAAATATGTTTCAAACATAGAGACTTTTTACACCAAGAACATCTAACTATTGCAATGTTAGAGCAAACTTCTACTTCGCAGTGTGTATTAGATTTTGTACCAAAAGCAAATTAACCGTATTTTCAAATTTTGCAGGTGCTATTACATCAGTATATCCACTTTTATACCACGCGAATTTGAATAAATCGACATACCTCGGTGATGATAGCTGATTATGTACCAGTGATTGTAACTTTATAATATGATTCCTTAAATACATTTGTATATTTAAATCCTCATTCATTAATATCACAGAGTCAGAGAAAAGTCTCGCATATCTCTTCCATACTCTGAAGTCATAAATATCAAGTGGTTGTATTCTGCCCTTAGTTCCTTTCGGAATTATTATTAAGATCACTTCTTTATTCTGGGGGGTCGCTTCTTGCATAACAGCAGGACAATGCCCACTCCAAGAGTCTATTAACAAAACACTTGATGAACCAACGTTAGGAAAGTATACTTCTTTTATCCACGTTTTTAAATGATCTGAAATTAAATAAAATTTGAAATACCAAAATTAATTTACAATTTTACAAATTTGATTTACTCATTTATAATGTCATTTACTCATTTACATTCATTCTTTACACATTTACAACATGAAATAAATAGATTTTTTCCAATTACCTGAGGTTAATTTTCCAGATTTAGAAGTCATAACATATACATTATGGGGTCTAAATAAGTCTCGTTCTATAATGGGTCCAAATTCACCACTTTCTTCTTTAAGAACTATCAGAAGAGATGAAAGAAGTCTACCATCGACTAATATTGTTGGCTGAATCGTATAACTATGAATTGTAGCAGTCAACGATTGAAGCAAACATTGAACTTGATTCTGTCCTTCAACTGCTATTGTACAACCTGAGTGCATTTCTAATTGAAAGCCTGATTGATCTGAATTAAATACATTTTCTATACCTTTTTCATGAATCAGTTTTTTCATTTCAATAACGAACGTATCAGCTGTTCTTTCTAAATAGTCAACTCCTTCAAGTGTTTTTTTGGTTACAAAATTGTTAATTTTTCTACTAACAATTCTGTGAGCTTTTTTAAACTTAGATAACCAATGATTAGATGCTTTAAAAGGAAAATCTTCGTTTCCAATATCTGTTTGAGCCTGTAACCCCTATTTTTATAAACCCTTGTGATGAACCGGATAACCAGCATCAACAGCAGTTTTAAAATTGTCTAAAACAAAAGAACAAATTCTTCCTATTTTCTCTTTATACGTTTCTCCTTTATTTATTGTTTTTGCCCAACGGTTTAATTGGGTTATGGACTGAACCTTGCAAAAACAATTTTGTACCGCTTTTAATGCTAAATTTTTTGTCAATCCACTTTTCCAGAATTCCACGGCTCTTGCTTTATAGTCATGATCTAATTCTTCTGTATTTTCTGTACATTGTTGTAACTCTTCATCAATTGTAAATATTTTACCATCGTCTTCTATAATTTTCATATCAACATCTTTATACGGTTCTTGAAAATCTAATGTTTCATATTCAACCATCTCTACATCGTGAAATTCTTTCATAGCATTTAATAGAATATTCACAATACTATTTTTTAAACTAATCTCTTGAGGTGTTTCTGGAGTTTTTGGTAAGTTTAAACCTTGAAATGTTATTAGAAGCAAATTTATAACGTTCATCGGATGGATAGTCATTCATAATATCTGAAACATACATAGGCGATCCAAAAAAATTTGATATTTAAAATAAATGAAGAATTTGCATTCTATTATAAGTATGATTAAGATGATTATATAATATTCTGTAAAAAAAGTTTTTCAAAATGTAATAAAATGAACTAATTCTGTTAGGGATATTTAAAACCTTTTTATAAATTAATGTATTAATAGTTGATTAAAAAAAAAGAAAAATATTGAAATGAATTTAACAAACATCTATGAGCATTCAACTATTTTTATAAATTTAATATATCGACCTTAATACCCGTGTGAAAATAAAAAAGTATATATAACTGTAAGTGTATACAAATCTATAAAAATGTACAAAAGTGTATAAAAGTGTCTATTTCTGTTTTAATTCGACAATAAAATTAAGTATATGAGATAACATTGATAATGAATATACAAAAAATAATAAATAATAGCATCGAAAAATATATAATGACTGAATAATATCAAATATACATAAAATAATAGGATTTTAATTCTTATTATCACATAATCTGTGTATAATAGTGTAAATAAATGTACAAAAGTGTAAACTTTTTACGAAATTCTATCAGATAGTGTATATATACGTATATAAATATAAACTAGTGTGGCAAATCCAAAATGAAATCGCTAAATGATACTAAATATTTGCTCTATGAAAAGTTCATGTTCATATAAAAAGTACACTCTTGTACATTTATATATACATGTTTGATTTCCACTAGCGTATTTTGCATTTATGTAATGCTTAATAAATAATATGCATACCTTAATGTTCTTATAATTAACAGGAAACATATTATTTCGTTTTTAATTCGTAAAACTATAATAAAATTTTATTTCACTGATCACTGGCACATGCGAACTGAAAAAGATGCGAAATGTACTTAGCTATCATACATTACTTATATATTAAATAAACTTAAAAGGTATAACATTAAAAAAAAATTGTATTACATGCATTTGTGAAATATATTTTTATTTTATAATAAAATAGCATATATTTAAATCGAAGAAAACGTCGAGAAATATTTTACTCTTCTTTTGTTAACTGCCATACGCGTTAAATTTTAAATTTGATTTATTGAAATACAATATATTTATTTATACTAGAAAGACCATTAACAATATTATAATATTTTATTATTATTTTTATTTTTATTTTTATTTCAATTAACTGACAATATGTCATATACTGAGTGACCGTGGATCAAGAACAAAAATAAAGGTTGCAACGGTCCAGCCGTATTTTAAGATGGGTAACGCAGTGAAGCAGGCCTAGAGTAGATGTATATTTCAATCAGTAAAGTATTGCGTAACCCCGTGCGCGCTCGTCTAGCAGGCCGGGCTGAGCTCAGATCGCGCGAGGTCACGTGACAATAGGCTAAAAAGCTGAGGCCGGTTCGACAGTGACTTAGGTCAAATATAATAAGGAAAAAAACGCTTAATATTGTTACATGACAGTAGGCAAATCTACTTTTGAATAGGAGAGGCACATGCAAATAATATTCGAAGCGGTCACAAATTAGTATTTTAGCTAAAAATAATACGGTATGTGTTATAAAGCCACCGCAATTGTAGACTACCATTTATTGCTTTTTCGCGAATTTTCGTGTACACTACACAGCTCAGCAGAATGTTTGTACGCGTTAAATTATGGAAAATAATTGTATAATCGGGCACAATAGAAAATCTAATTTGTTTATACCGTAATTATATATAACTATTAAATAAACAGTACGATATTTCCTTTTATATAAGGCCAATTAATTTGAGATCCGTAGTAGCCTATTGGAAAACGAAAGTAAGAACCTTTGCCCTCAAAATTAACACAAATAATTTATTGTTAACAAATTAAAATAGCGGGTTCACTGATTTTCACTTGTTCAGTATCAGGCTGACAGAATAAGGTTTTTTAATCATAATAAAACATTCATATACATAAATAAGAGGGAGAAATGACGCAGCAGCGGTATACGAGAGAGCGGAACATGCGCGAATATTATTACCCAAATATGTAATTTCGCACTTGGCGCATATTCGGAAAATCCAGCCGCCGAGAGCAGAGCAGAGCAGAGCAGAGCATAGCAGAGCAGAGCAGAGCAACAGCAAGGAGCTGAGGAGTCACTCATCGTCCAACTACAGAAGAAACCACTACCTACGAATTCAAGCGCCAAGGAAGCCATTACGTACCTGTAACTTTGTGCAGATCTAGCCGCACGGTAACACACCGAGCAGAGTACGAGAATGTGGACGTCCGCGTGCCTCTAAGCATGCAGAAAAGCACGTTATCCGTTATGGGAAGTATATAGTGTACTAACAAACAACTAGATATTAAGTAACGGCCATGGGAATATATCTATATAGATGAAACCATGAGTCGGCGCAAGCTGACTTTGCCGGTCTAACCATTTTAGCCTACACGGTCATACAGCTGTAAAAAGAATAATTTAATTTATCCCATACATACCTTGCCGGTGGCTAATTTGTATGGTTTGCTGACTGTATATCAATAAATAATAATTTGCAAAAAAGTGGATCCTCTCTTTCCGCTAAATAACCGGCCGCGATAAATAAATTCACCGGGGTGCATATACGTTTACTAAGACTAACACAGTAACACTAAGTGGTAATAAGGTGACAAATTAGCGTAATAATGAATGCTTCTTTTATGAATACGAGTAAAGAAAAATACATCGTCGTTTGATATTGAATTCTCGTTTTTTGTGGGACACGTGTGATTTATTAAAAATTCTTTTTCTGTCGCTCTAATCGGTAAAAAGTAAATTAATAGTTAACTCTATATGAACAAGACAATGCAGAGTTTATTTAACAAATAAAGTATTATTGTTTATTTATGCCAAATGAATATATTTGTTGCAGTAGTTAGACTCCTCGTTCAGTATACCTCGAGTCACAAGCAACACAGAAACCTTTGTTTTTCAAGATCAGATAACTCTTTGTGTGATAAATACAAATAAATAATTCAATGTTACTGTCTTATAATAATTCTATTTTCCTTTCTATTTGATTATTTAAAGAAATCAAAGGTGTATGCGTTTGGAATAAACGGGTATAATTATCCAAGATGTTTGCTTTTGTAATTAAGATAAAATGCAAATAAATAAAAGAATTAAAGGTCGGTAGGCCACTATGATATGTTACACATAAATTATGACTTGTTAATTTCACATATACCTGTGTACATTTATTAAACCCCGCCTATAATAAACAAATTTGCTACGCAGTCCTATATATATCTACCTACATATAATATTGGTCATTTAAATTAATATATATGTATATTTAAATAAATAAGCAAACAGGATAAACGTTGCTTGTTTAATTAAATCAATTTAGCAACAAAAGAGAACTTGCAAGGTGCAGTTGCAATAATTCAGAATTTAAATTACAACTACACAATGTTATTTAAACTTTTAAAAATGAAAGCGACCATTCAGAACATGCGCAATGTCAGCATAAGTTTTGTTTAAAAAATAAATTGATGTTTAATAAGAAATTGCACTTTGTTTTTACAAAATTAAATAAAAAGTGTTTTCTGCGGGTGATCTGTAAGGGTACTTTTCTTTTCTTAAATCAACATAGGAGCAAGTAAAAATATCTCTAATTATTTTTTAATACTCTGCAATATATCGCAAAATTAAGAAAATTTTAATAGTGTGTGTCAGATGCCACGTTTAGCGGTAGTTATGCCTTTGACTTTTTTTCTTCTACCATTCTGTTCTTTTCAATATTAAACATCAATATCGTTTATACCATACAGACTTTTAATAAGATTGAACAAATTAAAAAATTTCTGGTGAAAAAAATAGTCATGTCTACCCTTATAAAAAACAAGGGATGCAATCCTATAGAGTAAAGCCATTACCACAGAAGCGCATTTTTATGAGAAATAAATTGGCTTTGGTTTCATTGGAAAATTTAAATTCGTTTTCAAGATATTAAAAAAACATGATTTTTGGGGGGGGAATTATAAGGGTGTTTTTCATCCCTCAAATGGTCATATAAGTATGTATGTATGTATTTGTCATGTTTTTTTCATGTTTTACAATATATTACAAAATTAAGTAAATTATTAAGGCCTATGTCAGGAAACTCGTGTTAGGGGAGTTACCCCTTTAAATAATTTTTTTTTTTAAACTCCCGGGACCGGTCAACTTTTAATTTTAATATTGTTTATAATGGAACGATTTTTTATACGATTCGGTTAATTAAGAAATTTCTGAAGAAAGAAAAAACGAAAAAAAGTCATATATACCCTTATAAAAAATAAGGAATGCAACTCTTCAGAGTGAAAGCGATTACCACAGTAGCGAACTCTTCGAATCGAAACACCCTTCAAACGTCGTAGTAAAAAAAATTTAACCATTAAAATGACTGAATCTTTCATACAAATTAAAAAAAAAAGTGAAATCCACGTTTATTTGGCGAAAAGTTAATCTCAAAAACAGAAGAAACAAGTGAAGTATACGTTCGCTTTCCAAAAAGTACAGCTAAAAAATATAATAAACAAATTTTCAAAAATCAAATTTCAAACTACAAATTATTAAATTTTGAACTTCAAAAAAAAAACAAAGTAAAACCCAGAACTACTTGGTCAAAAAGTTTATTTTTTATAACACGTGAATAAAAAAGACCATTGTCGGCGCCTATAAAGTGCAGCGAAAATAGAGTTTTCCGAGCGTCAAATAAAGGGTACCGAAAATACTTATTTTCCGTACCTTTTATTGCAAGCGAACATACTCATTTTCGTTACCTTTCATTGGTAGCGAAAATATTCATTTTCGCTACCTTTTATTTTCGGTAGGAAAAATGAGTATTTTCGGTACCCTTTTTTATTTTTGCTCCATTTTCTTAATAAAGTGGACAACTCCAAACTCTCTATTCTCAGTCTGCTTTGTAGACGACAAAGAATGGCCTTCTTTATGCACTTGCTATAAAAAATAGGGTACGCAACTTGGGGCAAAAGGGTATTTCCAGGTATACCCATTTTCGCCCCTAGTTGCGTAATATACTATTAAAATAGTCACAATTGTTCTAAAGCAAGTTTTATTGGCTTCAAAAAATATGGCCAGACTTATTTGGCTAAGAATTCATATAAAAAAAATTCTTATTTGAAATAAATAAAAAAAAAAACTAAGTGATGTCAACATTACTCACCCAAGAAAACAAAACATCAAAATTTAATTGGATTAAATCACCAAATTCTATTTGATTTCAAAACACAAATCATCAAGTGTTTTTGAATTACAAAATCCCAAATCGACAAGTTTATCACATTTCAAAGTTTACAAATTATCAAGCCCTATAGTATTTCAATATTTTCCAAATTATCAAATTTGAATGAAATTCAAAATTACAAATTCTCGAGTTTTATTAAATTTCAAAATTACAAATGATCAAATTTTATTGAATTTAAAAATTCCCAAATCATCGAATTTTATTGAATTTTAAAGTTTAAAAATTATCAAACCTATCAGAAATTAAAAAAAAAATCGCTGCCAATTCATTGGTACTTAACTTCCTCAAAGTAAAGAAACTGTTCAAGTATGAAATTTTTTGTTTTAATAAATTATTTTAAAATGCTAGAATAAAAGAAAAAGGTTGGCTACCTCTAGAATCCTAATCTAAAACTAATTAAAAGAAAACTGGCGGAATACACCCAAAAACAAAATAAAAAACACAATCCGCCAAAACTTTCTCCACCACAATCTCGAGTTTAAATTTGGATACAGCAACAATCCCAAATAACTTAATAAAGAATGATCTCACCTAATCCTTTTGAAGTACATAACTAACTCCTGGAGCAATAATATGTTTAATAAGTTTATATAATAATACGGGGCGCTTCGTGGAAAAAGACTCGTCGGTCATAATTAATCCACTCACGTTGAAAATAACTCCAATCGTATAATATCACAAATAACTTAAATGCTCCAAATCCAAGAGCTTCAATAATGGCTTCCCTGCTAAAGAAATGCCGTTCAACTCTACTATGACGCTAACCTCCAAATTCCTAATTATCAAAATGGCTAACTGGGATGATGCGAGTCCTATAAGAGTTCGAAACCGAATGCGGAGGACGGAAATCATCTCGCTGCCTCCTCACGGCGTCCCCTCTGCTTCAGCTCCCTTTATTCCATGACTCGAGATTGCTATCTCCTTCTCACCCACCTGTTGCTACAGGTTGAACACTCGAAGTTTACCACAGTAGTATCCGGAGGATAAGTACTATTGTAGTTCTCCCATCATGCATTGCTCCAGTCCAGAATAATATATAATATTATAAGGTTTTTTTAGCTTCTATTACTCGATGTTGTTATTTTGGATATTGATATGTGATCTTTTCGAGTATATGATTTAGAATACTTTTATTCGCCAACGTTTCGGGATTATATTTTTCCTTCTCTTATCAAGGCTTCTGAAATTATTTACATACAGTATGAGATAAATATGATACAGTATCATTGTATTATTTTATTTTATTTTTGACTAACAACTTACGTGAAAAAAAACCCTAAACCAATTTTTTAAGACCCAAACAGATTGCACTAAATTGACTAGAGATGTTATTATCTATAATGAAACGAATTAAAATTGTAGCATATTGTTAGAAACAATTAATTGAAAAAACTTTGTAGAAAGAAGGACCCACCTAGTCGAGCCCCACACCTCTCTTATTCCCAAGTGAGCATAGAGGGGCGGCGGGAAGATGGTACGGCCGCAACGCTCTCTCATGCTACGCAAGAATCGGACTGACTAGGCTGTCGAATTTCATCGAATTAATACTGCACGAGAGGTAAAGAAGTATGTGTTTGTGTGTATGTATGTGTATGTGTATGTATATGTAAATGTGAAACGGTTGGAGATGCTAAGGGGTGCTGGTATTTAACAGAAATAGATGCCTGAATTTTATTATATAGGAATAAATCGCGAGAATTAGCGAGAGTACGTTTACTAAGCGCGGCCGGCTGCCACCTCCTTGTCATACCTGATATCATGGTATAAATAGATGAGATTTGGACGTGAATTGAGGCTATTAATTGAGATTCTATTTTTATTAATTATAAAAACATTGCAACAAGGTGTACGTGCATATGTATATGTGTGTCTGTGTGTGTGTGTGTGTTTGTTGTGTGAGAGTGTGAGTATGCGTGTATCTGTGAGTGTGTGTAAAAGTATCGTTTTAGAGATACCACGAAAGTGGCCCTGTTCGTCTGAGTGTGGCGTGGAGTCTGTATCCTCCACCAGGGAGTATATTGTGTTCTGGAGGTGGTAAACGTACATGTAATGATACTAATGTTTTAGTAGTTGTACTGTGTTGAGCTCGGGGAATCCCCTAGCGAAAACTAGCTAGAGAACGTTTGTCAAACTCAGCTGGTTGCCACCTCCTTACCACATATGCATCCGTGATATTATTCTAGAAATTATTAGGTGGTGTTTAGGGATACAGTTTACTATTATTATTTTATTGTTGTTTATTATTATTATGTTTAATTAAATCAATTGACTTCTTGTATGTGTCCCTTAGGAAGTTGGTGTCATATATCCTGTTTATTGTGTCTGTGTGTAGGTGTATGTGTAGTATTTCAGAGAATTTGCGTGTATAATCTGTTTTTTCTTTGTCTAAAATTTTTACGTTTTCAAAATTGAGAGTGTGTCCTGTATTCATATTGTGTAATGCTAATGGTGATCTTGTGTCCTTATTTTCAAAGCATTTGTTATGTTCCTTTGTGCGGATTTTTAGCTGTCTTGATGTTTGTCCTACCAGACTGTAGATAATTGCAATTTTTTGTGTGTCTGGGTGATGTGAGTTAAAATTAATGTATCTGCCTGATGCTGTCTCTTTGCTGTATCAGTTGGTTTTGGCAATGCTGTTGTAATGTCGCGTGATTTGGATATCGAGGAAGTTAATTTTGTTATTACTTTCTTTTTTTATTGTGAATTGTAGGTGCTTATTATAGTTGTTAAAGGTGGTAAGAATCTCGTTGGTATGGTTTTCTTTAGCTATCAAAAAACCTGCCGAAACATTTAAACTCCTATGAAAAAACTCTTGTCTTTCACAGTACAAATTACAGATCTTCATATACGTAAAAACTTTCTAGATAAACGCATAAAATTACATCCAATTTATTGTGCAAAAAAACTAGCACTGATATCATTAACGCCCTTTCAAAATATTATTCGATTATAGACTCACATAAAGGAGAATCACAAAGGAGTAAATACAGTAACAAATTAGAACACATACTTAGACTCAAAGACAACACGCATGAGATAAACATTACCCACAATAATTACAAAATCCAAAGTTTAAATTACAATAACACTGCACTCTCTCTCTAGACTCTCAAAACAATAACAACAACCAGGAAAATAACGACACCACGCATAACAACACAAACATAAACATTACTCACAATAATAACAGACTTCAAATTTCAAATAACAATAAGACTGCACTCTCAGTAGAATCTCAAAACAATAACAACATCCATGAATATAACAATATTTATTCTGATAAATTGAAAAATAAATGACTAATAAATTTAACAGAAATAGAGATACCAGAATTTGCCCGTGAAATCCTCAGCCAGGGGGAGACATTTAATTTTTCAATAGATAATAAATACAAAACAATTTTCCAGTTTTTTAAATGTCTTGAATCAGGCATTTATTTCAACAAGAAAATTGATGGAACAATCCGTGAAGAGATTATAAACACAATTAATAAACACGTAAAAAATAAACCACACATTTCACACAAAAACAAATTACTAAACACACATTTACGAATGACAGAAAGATTCTTGAAAAGCAACAAAAACATTTCTTTCACCAAGGCCGATAAAGGCAATGTTACAGTCGCAATTAAAAACCAAGCATACATTGAGAAAATGGAAAATTTACTCAAAGATGAAAAGCATTACATGTGTCTTAGTTCGAACCCTTTAAATGCCATGTTACGAAAAATGAGAGGCCTTTTAAAACGTTGGGAAGACCTTGGCGTCTTTGAATGTGACAGCGCTTTTTACGGCTTAGATATAAACTAACAAATTGCAGCCTTCCTAGAGCTTACCGTCTAATAAAAATACATAAAAAAGACTTCTCAGTACGAATCATAGTATCAGCAATTAATAGCCCAACTTATAGGTTTGACAAATGTCTTTCCTTTTTGTCTAATAAATATTTCCCTAAACCCTCATCCAACATAAAAAACAGCTTAACTTTAAAAAAACTGTTAGATAAAACCATAATACCGAAAGATTATGAATTATTATCACTTGATGTTGTCTCTCTATTCAGTAACATACCAAAAGATCTTATCTTAGAAGCAATCTCGTCGAAATGGCATTACTTAGAAAACAAAATAAAACTGACTAAAGACGAATTTCTTCGAATCAAGACTTTATTGGACTGTACCTTTTTACAGTTCAATAATTCATTTTACCAACCAACTATGGGTGCACCGATGGGTTTTTGCACTAGCCCATGGTTTGCGGACATTACCTTGAAAGGATTAGAATTACACTGTCTTAACATTTTAAGTATTAATATCCTTTTTTACAAAAGATACGTTGACGATATTTTTGATAGCTAAAGAAAACCATACCAACGAGATTTTTACCACCTTTAACAACTATAATAGGCACCTACAATTCACAATAGAAAAAGAAAGTAATAATAAAATTAACTTCCTCGATATCCAAATCATGCGACATTACAACAGCATTGCCAAAACAAACTGGTACAGCAAACAGACAGCATCAGGCAGATACATTAATTTTAACTCACATCACCCAACCACACAAAAAATTGCAATTATCTACAGTCTGGTAGGACAAACATCAAGACAGCTAAAAATCCGCACAAAGGAACATAACAAATGCTTTGAAAATAAGGACACAAGATCACCATTAGCATTACACAATATGAATACAGGACACACTCTCAATTTTGAAAACGTAAAAATTTTAGACAAAGAAAAAACAGATTATACACGCAAATTCTCTGAAATACTACACATACACCTACACACAGACACGATAAATAGGATATATGACACCAACTTCCTAAGGGACACATACAAGAAGTCAATTGATTTAATTAAACATAATAATAATAAACAACAATAAAATAATAATAGTAAACTGTATCCCTAAACACCACCTAATAATTTCTAGAATAATATCACGGAAGCATATGTGGTAAGGAGGTGGCAACCTGCTGAGTTTGACAAACGTTCTCTAGCTAGTTTTCGCTAGGGGATTCCCCGAGCTCAACACAGTACAACTACTAAAACATTAGTATCATTACATGTATGTTTACCACCTCCAGAACACAATATACTCCCTGGTGGAGGATACAGACTCCACGCCACACTCAGACGAACAGGGCCACTTTCGTGGTATCTCTAAAACGATACTTTTACACACACTCACAGATACACGCATACTCACACTCTCACACAACAAACACACACACACACACACACACACACACACACACACACACACACACACACACACACACACACACACACACACAGACACACATATACATATGTACATACACCTTGTTGCAATGTTTTTATAATTAATAAAAATAGAATCTCAATTAATAGCCTCAATTCACGTCCAAATCTCATCTATTTATACCATGGTATCAGGTATGCCAAGGAGGTGGCAGCCGGCCGCACTTGGTAAACGTACTCTTGCTAATTCTCGAGAGGGGATTCCCCGGGCACGACACAGTACTATTACTGGCACAAACATTAGTGTTAGTGCATATATGTGTGCCACCTCCAGCATAATTCTACTTTCTTATATAATAAAATTCAGGCATCTATTTCTGTTAAATACTACCACCCGTTAGCATCTCCAACCGTTTCCACATTTACATATACATACACATACACATACATACACACAAACAGATACTCCTTTACCTCTCGTGCAGTATAAATTCGATGAAATTCGACAGCCTAGTCAGTCCGATTCTTGGGTAGAATGAGGGAGCGTTGCGGCCGTACCATCTTCCCGCCGCCCCTCTATGCTCACTTGGGAATAAGAGAGGTGTGGGCCTCGACTAGGTGGGTCCTTCTTTCTACAAAGTTTTCTCAATTAATTGTTTCTAACAATATACTACAATTTTAATTCGTTTCATTATAGATAATAACATCTCTAGTCAATTTAGTGCAATCTGTTTGGGTCTTAAAAAATTGGTTTAGGGTTTTTTTCACGTAAGTTGTTAGTCAAAAATAAAATAAAATAATACAATGACTGTATCATATTTATCTCATACTGTATGTAAATAATTTCAGAAGCCTTGATAAGAGGAGGGAAAATATACTCCCGAAACGTTGGCGAATAAAAGTTTTCACAATCATATACTCGAAAAGATCACATATCAATATCCAAAATAACAACATCGTGTAATAGAAGCTAAAAAACCTTATAATATTATATATTATTCAGTACAATGTAAAATATAGTTTACAAAAGAAAAATTAAGATTATCTTAACATAATTAAATTAATTGTGCAATATAATGCGTAAAGTTGGCTAGAAATGTAGAATAGTATATCTCATATATAATAGTACCGAATATCTACAAGAAAAAGCACAACTATAAAGCGTAGAGATGTAGTGAAATATAGGTTTGAAAAACTATTGTTTGAATTGATTAATCTGTAATATCTCGGACCCTAGCATCTAACAAATATTCTCTGAAATTTTCAAGGCAATACAGTAAGTATTACACAAGTTATCGTAGTCCAAAAAATGCATTTTTTTGACATTTATTTTAAATTTATAGGAATATACGTGTATATGAAACAAGTATTCAGTTAAAATTTCACTGAGTTTTATAAGTATAGTTTTCGATTAATAAACGTTGAAAAAACAACTTTTGTCATTCAGTATAACAACTGAAATCGTTGCCTATACTAAGATGAAGAATTTTATGAGTAGTTTACTGTGTAAAAATTCGTTTCCCGAATACCACCCCTGCATTGATAAAATTAAAAAAAACGAATATTGAAAATTCTTAAATTTTAAAAATGGTCATAAAAAAGAATTATTCGACCGATTTGTCTGAAACTTTCACGTGCACACTGGGTATTTTTATCAAACATCCATGCAAAGTTTGGGCAAGTTATACCGCACATACAGACTCTCTCACGCACACACGCACACACACATACACACACACACACACACGTATGCATATACACAAACACACGCATACACACACACACACACACACACACACACACACACACACAAACAGACACACATACAGACATTTTTAATACTAGTGTATTCGGACATTCCTAGACATAAAAACATGTTTAGCAGCAAGTGAAATCTTAAGGGGTCTACCCTAATTGCAATTTTCAAAAAATCGATTTTTTTTTATTCTATTTTTCGACAGTATAGATATTTGAAAGTATCATATTAAATTTTCATAAAGATCCGAGCAGTCTAAGTGTACTTTTGAGGGACTTTTACTTAGTTACCTGAGCGCGCTAATAGTGACCGTTCGGAGCGGTATCGTCTACCTGCCTTTGTTTACGTGAGCAGCTGAAACCTTTCGTGTATATACTATCCCTACTCAAATCTATTCATTCGTGACCCCTTATTTTTCGAAAGATACCTGTATATTTGAACTTCAAGCAAGTAGCAACCTATATTAGTCGTGTTTGAAATCTGTAAGCGTAAACATCTGTGCTCGTGATTGCCGAGATGGACAAGAAAACTATCCATCAAAAACAAAACTGGAGACGTCCAGGTTCGAAAGCGAAAAAACGTAAATTTCATGGAGTTCTTCCAAATGCCCATGAGGCAAACACAAGTCATGCTAGTGCATCTGCAGAGAAGCTGAACAAGTCGAAAGATACGAGTTTCGACGTGCCTGTAGATGAAACGTTAGGGTACAGCATCATACATTTTTACCTGGTTTTTTCTTCGTTACAACAGTTTTTGAAATGTAAAGTGTGTAATAACGATGTTACATTTACTAAGTATGGACAGCGAGGACTCGGTTTTAAAATTTGTGTTACTTGTGAGTGTGGAGAAAAATATATTAATTCGTGTCCGATGATTGCGACTGGATACGAAGTCAACCGTCGCCTTGTGTTTGTTATGCGATTGATTGGTATTGGATGGAGTGGTATAAACATGTTTATTGGCCTAATGGAACTTGGATCTGGAATGAGTTCCTCCGTTTATTATCATATTATCTATTCGGTCTCTATCGCTGTGAAAAGTGTTTTCGATATAGTGATGCTAAAGGCTGTTAGTGAAGAAAAACTCCTAAATGCTCAGCACGAAGAACCCGAAGATATTTTAACCGTTTCAGGAGACGGATCCTGGCAAAAAAGAGGATTTTCTTCTCTTGTTGGCATAGTTTCTTTGATATATAAACACAGTAAAAAAGTTGCGAACGTCGTTATCAAATCAAGCTACTGCAAAGGATGTGAAAGAAGAAAAGGAACAGAGGACACGATTGAATATGCAGCATGGTACGAAGTGCACCAAAAAAATTGCAGTGCTAATCACTCAGGTAGTGCCGGAATAATGGAAGTCGACGGTATATGTCAAATGTTTTTGGAATCTCTCGAAAAATTTTCTGTGCGTTATGGTTTTTACATCGGCGACGGTGACACGAAGACTTTCAAAATACTGCTCGATACACACCCGTATGGTGAAGGAGTGATCGTTAAAAAGTTAGAGTGTGTGTTACACGTCGCAAAAAGAATTTTCAAACGTGCTAGTGAAGCTAAAAAAAATCTTATACAGGCAAGAAAAGCTGCAAAGAGGGACGAGGAAAAAACTCCAGCAAAAAAAGCTGCAAAGAAGGACGAGAAAAAAACTCCATCAAAAAAAGTTGTCACTAAAAAAAGAAAAACCAGCGTAAAAAAAGTTCCTGTTGTTAAAACTCAAGATTTAACGATAAAATTAATGAAAGAACTGTCGAAAAATTACGGTTTAGCAATTCAACGGCATCCTGATTCCGTAGAAGAAATGCGCAGGGAGATCTGGGCAGGATTTTATCATAAGATTTCAACCGACAGCAAGCCACAGCATTCATACTGTTCTGAATCCTGGTGTAAATATAAGAAAGCTGTGGAAAACAACACTGTTCGACAATTTAAACATCCTCCTGCTCTCGCTGAAGATGTTCAAGAAGTTCTCAAACCAATCTACGAGGATTTGACAAAACAAGAACTTCTTGAAAGGTGCCTCGGCGGAAACACGCAAAATAACAACGAGTCTTTCAACAACCGCGTCTGGTCGATGGTTCCTAAACACATCTTTAGTGGGAAAAAAACTGTTGAAATCGCGTGTCAAACAGCTGCGTGTATTTTCAATGAAGGATTGAAGCCGATATTGAAAATATTGGATGTGATGGGTGTCAAAATCGGCAATATCGCCGAGCAGTTCGTAGCTGAGCGAGATCTAACACGCGTACGAGTTGCAAACCATCGCAGTAGAGATGCCTCTAAGGAGGCCAGAATTAATCGAAGGAAGGCTATTTTGGATGAGACGGTACGTTATGAAGAAACTGAAGGCATAATGTCGGTGCAGGCATCGCTGATTAAGCGTAGGTAAGAAATTTTCACGTTTTTTCGTTAAAAAAAAATTTGAACGCGTTTTACTCGAAATGACATTTTTGTACGGCTTGTTGAAAAAATGTTGGAAACTACTGCATCAATCCTTACCAATTTTTTACCACATATTCTTTATGATGATAGATATGTCGCATATCATACGATTTTTGAAATTTTGAGTTTAACTTGGTTTTAAAAAAAAACTGATGAAAAAAAGGTGATTTTTCGTTACTTTTCGAAATATGGCCGCCATTTTGCCAATTTTGAAAAAATCAAAATTCATATGATATGCGACAGAGTCATTACCTTACTGAATCTAAAACCTTTTTTTTTTGTTTCAGATAATCCACTCCGGATATTTCATCAACAGGGCGCACTCATCTTTTTTTTGGATATTTTATTGGCCTCCATTTTTATACAATAAAAAAAAAATAAATAAAAAAAAATTTTTTTCATGTATTTCAAGATTGTATTTATGAAGCCTCATACTTCACATATTAATATTTCTAATTTAAAACAATGAAAAAAAATCGTGAAAATAGTCATTTTTTTGCGCCTCTAATTAGGGTAGACCCCTTAATTCACTTGGCCAAGACGTTCATGTTAAGTAAATAATAATTACAGTTTCAAGTTAACATCTCTAGCCAATTTTGCTTAGTAAGGATACGAAATACTATTTACTACATATGTAATTTGCATGACTACAAATATAAATCATTTTGTTCACCTACTTGGCAAATTATTCGATTAAATGGAAATCACCCATTTCAAGGCAAAAGTTCAAATGTCTAGTCTTGTCACGTCTTGCGGCAGCCCTAGATTTATGCGAGTCAAAAAACAAATATTTACGTTACACTGATATCTGAGGCACAAGATAATCATAATTATGCTGCTCAAGATTTCGAAATTAAAAAGAAATTTAAAATAAGTAAATCTTGAGAGTCACCGACTAAAGTAATACTAATAAGTAATAAGTAATACTATTTTGAAATGTCTACAACCGTTAAATGAATAAATATGGAACTGAAGAAGTGAAATTGAACATTGGAAATCCAAGACAGTTATGGAATATAATTAACACTAAATTGAATAAATTAGCTTTAAATGTAAGTAAAACTGTTTACATAACGTACGGAAATTATTGTGATAGTGAGCCAGATAATCTAAACATTAATATAGGTAACCAACCAATAAATATAGTAGAATATCATAAGTATCTAGGATTGTTATTCGATTTTAATATGAAATGGGACAAAAATATCGACTATATTGTAAAAAAAACTAGATATCTAATATTTATTTTTGCCAAAATTAAAAATATTACGGAACCCAAAACATTAATCATAATTTTCTATGCATTTTTTCAAAGTTTAATAAATTGTGGAATAATTGCCTGGGGAGGAACATATAATAATACCGTAAACCAAATACAAAGAATTCAAAACAAAATATTATAAATCATAAATAAAAATCGATTCTCAGAGCAATGTATTCCTCTTTCTGTAAGTCAATTATTCCTTTTAGAATCTATTTCATTTCATTATGAAACACTGAAATATATAAGTTCAAATCTAGCAATACTAGAAATAAAAGTATTCAATTACCAAAAATAACTAAAACAATAGGTAAAAAAGCAGCTACATAGTAGCTATAAAAGTGTTCAACGAGTTAACAAATGATCTCAAATCATTGACTACCAGTAAAGTTAATACAAAGAAAAAATTAAAACGATTTGTAATAAATCTATAAGTTTAGATATAATTATCAGCTTAGGTCACTTTACGTGGAAATTTTATCTGATGTTAACAAGAAATTTTTATTTTATTTTCTTTATTATTTTATTATTTTAAATATTAAATTTTTATTTTTTATTTTTAAATTAGTTTTTAAATTAGTATTTAAGTATTTTGGTTTCTTCTCTAGATTATATAAGCCAGCCTATGTACAGGTAATTTTATTTACCTCTTTAGGATTCACTTGTAAATACCAATGTAAAGGTAACTCAATTTTATCTCTATTGGTTACATGTAAATTTTTCTGGTCTAATAAATAAAATAAATACAAAATAATTACTTGATAATTGTAATCGTACTGTTAGCATGGGTGGGGTCGTCGTAAATAAGTATTTTCATTTTCACATTAAGACATTTTGCGTAAAAGTGAAAAAATAAAATAAGGAGCAACAGTACAAAAAGTTTACATTAAACTTACAATAGTTGCGATATTTTAGGAGAATCCCACACTATCTTAGAATTTTAATCATTGATTAAAAGCATTATCAATGTATGAAAATACACTTTGAAATCGCACTGCACTTAATTGGAATTTAGCTGACCAGAAGAAAGCTACCGTAGCATGAACAACCCAGAAAAATCTGGAAGATAACGCTGACGTCCATCCCAGGACAGCATAAAATCACGAGTTTCGATCGCGCACTACAAAATGGGTCATGTAACAGTTGACAATCTTTATCAATTAATACTATTAATTAAGAAATATGTAAAAGAAGTATTAGGGAACTGAATTTATTATAAATTTTTTCTTGTGATATACTATAAAAAGAAGATAGAGCAAGTTGTACCTAGTTTGTACGATGTACTTTGCTATCGAGGCAGTAGTAGCACCGCAATTCCCAGCTCCCGCATAAATAGCTGTCCTCTACGCAAGGTATTGGGAGGCCTACAGGAGGCATTGGCGAGGTGCAGCATCCGCGCTGACAGTAGGATGAGCCTATTACCTCACGATATCCTAGTTAGATAATAGAAACCGGAAAAACAACATCATTATTACATACTTGATAGAAAATAGTGGACACCCCAATCATTGCGCTGGCTAACGTCTTCAGTGTAAAGCATGCAAATGATCTGTATAAGAAAATAAACTAAAAATTTGAGATGCTAAACACGCCACGTGTAGCTGCGATCATAAGCACATGAACACCGGCAGAAATAAGGGTATTCTGAATAAAATACACGGTACCTTTCAATAAAATAAGTGAAAGCTGCATTGCTAGCAAGAAAATAAAAGAAAGCAACGAAAATAGCATTGGCTATTCAAAAAAAAGAACCAAAAAAAAACAAAAGAAAGAATAGACGCCAAGTTAACACAAGTTTATTATAACTTGTGTAATAAAGAAAGAGAAGAATAGAAATAATATAAAAAAAAGATGTTAACAAAACTTATGGTGTGACACTGCTTGCAGTACAGTTCCTCGAAATGGAACGCTCCTGTCATCGTCTCGTAGAGAGTTTGTGACTTGCACGTAAATAACTGCTGATCCTCATATTCAGAGTAACGATCCCAAAAAAGGCAGTGAAGAATACCTTCCACTTCTTTCAGAAGGCAGAGTGTCATCCATCTCGCTAGATTAAGTGTCAACAATTTTTTTTTTTACTAGTCCGCACTATCGACACTAGTACAAAATCTCGCACAATTCGAGCTGTCACAACACGAGGGCGGGAGAAGAATGCTAATCCGGTCAAAAGCTGAGCTGTAACTGTGCATTAGCGTTCTATAAGCCGCTGCCCGACGCGGCGCAAAGATTTATGGAGAGTACACGTGCGAAGGAAGCTGATGCCACACACCGATAAGAGCTACTTTGTTGTCGTCGTAGCCTAGCTCGATTTCCCTATCGTACTGCACGTGCACTTAATTATATTTTAATGCGCGAGAAATTAATATAAGTCCCTCAATCCCTCTAGCCCAAATGATATGTATGAGATAAAACTATCTTTATCCGTAAATGCAGAAAATTTTTGCAGTAGTACCGCGATGAGAACTATAATTGATATCATTTATAAGGAGAGATTATGCTCTCATTCAAGGAACGTACATAGAAAATAGTGTATAATTCGGCCGCACTCAGATATTGTCGGTTTCACCTCGTGTCGCAAGGGAGACTCAGTCCTCGAGGATTCGACTTTGTGCTGAGTTTTGTCAACGCACTAGTTTTTATTACCTGAAAGGAGCGCAAAAGCGCGAAGGCTAATTCTATCGCAACGCGAATGTAATGTAGCTTCAATTACCGGCCTAACTCGATTCGTGGAATAAGCGGGTCCGGTTAATTAGCCACAGTAAGGATTAAAAATATTAATAAAGATAATGACAGTAAATCGTAGACAGTATCTAATACAAATAACGCGCAGGCCGAGCTTCGCATGCGTGTTCAGCGCGACCGATGCTGAACACGCTGCAGAAACGAGCGGTGTTAGATGGAGTCGGCATATCTTCTACGGATATTACGACTTCATCTAACATAAAGCCGCTATACCAGCTTAGTGGCAGGCATCTAAGGTAATGCTCCAGTGCCTTACTAAGGAGTCTACACTGAAGCAGAGGACGAAACGCCTAGATATTTTTTCGAAGGGTGGCCATTCTCCTTGCCCTCCAACCATACAGGACGTGAATGCGTGTGCACCCATTAATTCAAAATTAATTGGTCCGGATACACCGATAAATTATTATTTTTATAATTATCACCTAACGATAGCTTCTCTAATATTTGATAAAATGAACAATTTATCTAAAAAGTAAAGGTTATAAATAAAATAACATAAAATATTTATGAGATTAATTTTAAATGTTTATTTTTTTAACATTTTTTAAAGTACATAATTTAATATACGATTTACTTATTAACTCCAAAATGAATATTCATTTTCTGGTAATTCGTTCCTAAATATTGAAATTACATTTTACCATTAGCTACTCTGTCACTTACAAAAGCTAAAAAGTTTTGATTCTCATTAAATATTGGACTAACACGTTTTGGTAAGAAAACTGAAAAAGTTTCATGTATAATAATTCAACATTATCTCCTCATACTGACTTTATATATTTATTATGAAAATTGTATAAAATAGTTTTTGAAATATCTAAAATACTCATACCAATGTATAAAGGTTTATAAAATTTTATACTAATATTATTAAGATTAATACCAATAAAATTATTGGAGAAAACAATTATTCTTTGAAAATTAGGTTTTGTAACTAATTCCTCAATTACATAGCGACCAATCCATTTATTTTTTAATAATATAATTTTTTGATTACGAACAGTTTCCATTATTTAACCAAAGACAGCATTAATCATAAACTTGAACAATTGCTTCTCAAATTAATTTTTTTAATTAACATATAAGTTTATATTTAAATGTATATAAGCTTTGAACCAATGCGATTGCTTTAAACTCTAACACTCGATGAATTTTTTTAAAAATAAGTCCATTTCTTAAGGCTTGTTTTAATGCTGAATAATGTACAACATAATTTTTCTTATCATATAAAGTTATCAATTATTTTTCAACTTTACTATTACCAATTCGTGGAAAAACTCTTTGAGCACAAGTAGGTAAATTAGAATGTGAATTGTGAATCGATTTAGGATATTTTAAATCAACTTCTAGTATATAACCCACGGATGCATTATCTGCAATTCCATTCAAATTATTAAACTTAACATTAAATTCTGATGTATCTACCCATTTGCATTCTCCATAAGGGAAAACTTACTTATCTCTATATCTGCACATAAGTTGCGCCTGGTTGTTCCGAATAAACTTTAATCGTTCTGTTTCAATTTTCGCGTACATATCTACTAAGAATTGATTAAAGAGAGATCGACAGTACAGTAAATGGTTGATCTCTGTTTCTCGGATCATGATGCGGTATGAATAGAAATTCATTGCAGAAACTGTTTTTTTAAGATGTAAATTTGTTTTTGGATCGATCTGATAAACATCTACAGAGTAACCGTCCTCATCCCGGCAAAACAGTAAAGGATACTGTAAGGCATCACACGAACGATGTACCTCATTTATTTTTTGTAACTTATCATCATGACTTTGTAATACAATATCCCTTTTTTCAAATTGCTGCCCAACTATGACCAATGCAACTTCACTTGCTGCTGGAGCATTATATCGGCCACGATGAGCATTGGCTGGTTTCCTATCAGCATGAATTACAACTTCGAAGTTTTTACAATTTTGAGGTATTTTTTCGAGAGTAGTTTTCAAATCCTTTATGTAGGAGTTATAACGATGCAACATCGTCTGCAGTTTTTTTACCAGATCCTGGCGTACGTCAGGGATGTGACCAGATCTTATACGTACCTCTCTTTCATCCTCTCCAACAAAATAAATCTGTAGAAATTGAGGATTTTGTTGGGGTAAAGGTTGTAGACCACCAATTAAATGATACACTTGATCTTGTACTTTGAAAGTAGGCATAAATCCATGTTCCTTGATTTCTTTGGCTCCGAAAGATGTCATTTGGAATCAGCTATAATATTTTCTAATTCTGTCCATGAAATGTACATGGTCCGGGTGAGAGCCCATGATCAAACTGAAAAGTGGTTCGGGAAGACGCAACGTAGGTGGCAGTTGCACTTTGCCGGCACTGCAGCACATTCTGGGTGGTTCAGTTTTATACTTTAAAGCGCCACAGTGTTTGCATTTGTGACTCATAGTGCCGATGGATACAGTTTTATCGGTTTCGTATGATATCTCTGGATCGTATTTCATTCCGGAAAGAGCTTTAATCTTCCATGGAAGTAAGCGCCTTTCTGAGCGTAATCCTGGACGGCTTTGTTCATAAACACTAACAGCGGCTCTATGAACTTCCGGATGATTTTGCTGGTAAAAAGAAGCAGCGGCTCTATGAGCTGCCGGATGATTTTGCTGGTAAGAAGAAGCAGCGGCTCTATGAGCTTCCGGATGATTTTGCTGATAAGAAGAAGCAGCGACTCTATGAACTTCCGGATGATTCATCTGATATTTTTTAGCGGCTCTTTTGACTTGATTTTTCCTTACGTTATTTGTGAATCTTGTACGACGTTTCTTATTACGCTTAGCAGAACTGGATATTGGATCAGAAATTTCCATACGCTTTGCGGGGCTCGGTATTTTATCAGAAATATTTTGAACAGTTGTAGCGTCATTGCAAGGTAAATAAACATCAAAATGTCCGTTTGATAAGTCTAATGTGAAACGAAGTCTCTTAATGGGACTTCCTTCTACACCGAATCTTTCATACAGATGTCCATTGCAATATACCTCAAAAGTGAAACCAAATATTTGTGCAGCAGCTACTAACTCGCATAAACTTCCATAAGTGGAATGTTTTAACATATCGATCGAGTATTCCTCAGAATTTCTATAATTATTTCCTATATCATCATGAGACATGATCGAAAAATATTGCCAATTGCTGTTAACAATATGATCTAGAATCTGAATACGAATCTCCCGAGACAAAACTTGAGTGTCATACAGATGAAAAGATATTGCATTGAAGAGGCAAGCACCATCCGCCAACATGGGAACTACTTTATGTGGCGTCATACCGCCATTTATGCTCAATATTTCCATAATCATCGTGACAACGCAGGAAAACCGTGATATTACTCACAATAGGCTAGAGTTCTCAGACTCCTAATGCCTTTTCAAGGCTTCATCGCCTCTATATATAATGAGACTCGATTATTTCGCTTGTGGTTGAAGCTCAGCGTAGCCATCTAGCGGCTCTTTATCGGTATTACATACTTTAAAATTCATGAGAGATATCAACACTGCACGTTCCCTTCGTATTATCATTTCGAAAGTTACGACACGGAAACAGTCTCGTTCTGTTATACTGAAATTTTTTTCTCTGCGAAAATTTAGTAAGAAATGGAAGAAGCGTTTCAACCGTTTGCACGCACGGAGGGTGTGATTTTTTCGAATTGTTTTTTTCCTAATGTCGTGCCAGATATGATGCCGCAAGAACCATCCTGAAATCTCTTTCCCCCACATAAATATAGTACAGCTGGAAAAAATGCACATTTGACGCATTTCACCTCCTGGGGGTGAAATTTAAAAAGCTAAGAAATTTTTTTCTGAGTAATGATATTTTTTAGATATAATGCCGCAATAACCACCCTGAAATCTCTTTCCCCGCAGAAATATAGTGAAAAAACGAAAAATGCATATTCGACGAATTTCACCCCCTGGGGGTGAAATTCCGAAAAACCCAGAAATTGCTTTTTTCCTGATGTTATTCCAGACTTTTTGCCGCGAGAACCGTCTCGAAATCTCCTTTTCCCGCAGAAATATAGTAAAAAATCGAAAAAACACATTTTAACCCTTTCCATCCCCTGGGGGTGGAATTTCAAAAAACCGTTTCTTAGTAAGCACCTACTATGTGGGTAGAAGGTACTCACAAATTTTCAAGTTAATCGGATGAGTGGTTTTGGCTGGGCATTGATGAATCAGTCAGTCAGTCAGTCAGGACAAGTATTTTTATATATAGAAAGATTAAGATTATGAAAATAGTATAAAATAGTTTTTGAAATATCTAAAATACTCATACCAATGTATAAAGGTTTATAAAATTTTATACTAATATTATTAAGATTAATACCAATAAAATTATTGGAGAAAACAATTATTCTTTGAAAATTAGGTTTTGTAACTAATTCCTCAATTACATAGCGACCAATCCATTTATTTTTTAATAATATAATTTTTTGATTACGAACAGTTTCCATTATTTAACCAAAGACAGCATTAATCATAAACTTGAACAATTGCTTCTCAAATTAATTTTTTTAATTAACATGTAAGTTTATATTTAAATGTACATAAGCTTTGAACCAATGCGATAGCTTTAAACTCTAACACTCGATGAATTTTTTTAAAAATAAGTCCATTTCTTAAGGCTTGTTTTAATGCTGAATAATGTACAACACAATTTTTTTTATCATATAAAGTTATTAATTATTTTTCAACTTTACTATTACCAATTCGTGGACAAACTCTTTGAGCACAAGTAGGTAAATCAGAATGTGAATTGTCAATCGATTTAGGATATTTTAAATCAACTTCTAGTATATAACCCACGGATGCATTATCTGCAATTCCATTCAAATTATTAAACTTAACATTAAATTCTGATGTATCTACCCATTTGCATTCTCCATAAGGGAAAACTTACTTATCTCTATATCTGCACATAAAGTAAGTAAAATTGACATAAATAAATTTTTATTTTTCACTGCAAGACATTTATTTCTTAAATTTCTGACTACCAGGTATATTATTAACTGCAGCTGTTGTCGCTCAGCTGACCTCGAAAATTAATTAAATTATCATCTTAATCACAGATTTTAATGTCCAAATTACTGAACTCTTGCACGGTGACTGGGAGATAAATCACATTATTCGGAACCTCTGATATTTTATAGCCAGGTGGTACTCATGAATAGTGTGAGATAATTTATTATTATTATACGCTCCTGAAGTAATGTTAGTCTTGATTCTTATTATATTGACCTTGAAAGTGTTTACTGGCTCCATCGACTCATACCATACGAAAGGTTTGAGAATTTCATTTGGAAAGCCCACTAGTACACCAATATTAGTAGATCTTGTAAAATCCACTTTGTATCTGCAAAATAATTCACTTTTCAGAGTCTTGTGATTTCGACACAATGCCACAGGACAATTCTTCAATTCACTAGGATCATCGGCAATGAGTGTCTTCTGTGATGATGTGCTGCTGCTGCTGCTCCTGCCTCTTATCTTACTCTCCAAATTGCTTGAATGATTTTTATACTGAATCTTCCAATTCACAGATTTTCTTAAATATTCCTCAATATCGCTGATTTCGTAAGATCCTTTAGGAATGGTAATATCTTATTATGATTATAGTAAAATTTATTATTAGATGAGTCAAAATTTGGTATGGAATTAAAAGTTTTAAAGGTTATTACGCCTAATTCGTAAGGTAAGCTCTCGTCCGTTAAAACAATAGCTGGAAAGTAATCAATCACTAGCTGAGATGATTTACCACTGCTCTTCAATGTCAGACTCATGATTGCACACTGATTCAAAGTCTCATATTTCATTCTCTTTTAAAAATTGTAGACACAATGTACCACAATTATTTGTATCGTAAGACTGAAATTGTTTTATATGATATTGAATTTCCACATGTTTACCAAAATATCTTAAGATTTCTTTGGGAGGTCTAAAATTTCCAAAACTTTCAAAATATATGACACTATTATTTTTTATTTACCATAAGCCACCCAGTATGTGCCAAATCCTTTTTCATCATCTAAATTCACTACAGCACATTTGTACTTATGAATTTGATTTTTCGGAAGTAAATTACTCAACTATAAACCCCACGAAAATTTGGAATATTTCTAGAATTGTTTGTGATATCGATATCAGTCATAGGATTGTCAATTATTATCTTTTTCTTAAGTTTTTACTTTATTCTTCTTTAAACCAGCTCCTTTTTTTCTTCTATAAGGTGTCATTAATAAACCCTTATCCTCCATACTCATTTTCGCCACCTTTTATTTTCGGTAGCGAAAATCAGTATTTTCGGTACCCTTTATTTATTTTTGCTCCATTTCCTTAATAAAGCTTTTAGAAAATTTGGAAATTGTTGACAAAGTTTAGAAAATTCCGGAAAATTTTTGAAAATACTGGTAAATTTTGAAAATTTTATATATATACATGCATACATATACATATATATACAGGGTGTCAATTAAGTCCCGGGACGGCTGAATATTTTCTAAAGTACTGCTTTTCTGGAAGAGGTCAAGGTCATTCCTTAAGTAACTTTAAACAAGGAACCCAACGGTGACCTTGGATTTGACCTTGAACCTCATTTTCAAGGTTAATTTAAGGTCAACCTCATTTTTTCAAACGGGAACCCCTATTTTTTTATAGCGGAATCGGAAAGAGCGGAAAATTTTACATCCGGATATGTATTGAGGTATGGGGTTGAAGTAACCCCTAGAGGTCAAGTAGAGGTCAAATAATGACTTCTTAAAAATCTCGCGAGTTCAGTGGTAAAACAAAACAAACAAAGGTCATACCCTAGGTAAATCTTTACGGAGTACCCGACGGTGACCTTGGATTTGACTTTGAACCTCATTTTCAAGGTTGTTTCGAGGTCAACCTCATATTTTCAAATGGAAACCATTATTTTTGATACCGGATTCGGCAGGAGCGAGAAATTTCAAGTATGGATGTGTTGAACAAGGGATGTAATTGTGACCTTCAATTTGACTTTGGACTTGACCTTGAAGGTCATTTGAAGGTCAACTGGTTTTTTTAATCGGAAATCCCAGTAATAATACCGGAAACCGATAGAGCGAGAAATTTTACATTCAGTCCTTATTCTCACTTTTAGCGATACCCAGAAACAACGACGTGGATGTAGTAAGATCTGTTTCCTTTGGGGTGCTTGATTAACGTGAGTCCCCTTGCCTCTCACGATTGGGGTGCTTGATTAACGTTAGTCCCCTTGCCTGTCACGATTGGGGTGCTTGATTAACGTGAGTCCCCTTGCCTGTCACGATTGGGGTGCTTTATTAACGTGAGTCCCCTTGCCTCTCACGATTGGGGTGCTTGATTAGTGAGTCCCCTTGCCTCTCACGATTGGGGTGCTTGATTAACGTGAGTCCCTTGCCTCTCACGATTGGGGTGCTTGATTAACGTGAGTCCCCTTGCCTGTCACGATTGGGGTGCTTGATTAACGTGAGCCCTCTTGCCTGTCACGATTGGGGTGCTTTATTAACGTGAGTCCCCTTGCCTCTCACGATTGGGGTACTTGATTAGTGAGTCCCCTTGCCTCTCACGATTGGGGTGCTTGATTAGTGAGTCACCTTGCCTCTCACGATTGGGGTGCTTGATTAACGTGAGTCCCCTTGCCTCTCACTCAAAGGTTCAAAGTTTAACGGAGATGCTCAAACTGAAAACCTTCAACTTCTTGTCAGAAAGCTAGACGATTGTAAAAATGAGTAACAGCATCGCGAATCATTGCTCTATCAATTCTAGCAGCCTCTTGCATAATCCGATTGCGCAGATCCTCTAAATTGTTTGGTTTAGTGGCATAAACTTTACTCTTGAAGTAACTCCAGAGAAAGTAATCGAGTGGTGTCAGATCTGGAGATCTAGCCGGCCTCTCGATTTCATCTCTCCTTCCAATCCATCTACGAGGAAACTGAACATCCAAATATGCTCGAACGTCTCGACCGAAATGAGCGGCTGCTCCATCCTGCTGAAACCAAGTTACATCGTAATCATCACCTGCTATCTCTCTAATTCGTGGTATTATTTGATCCATTAGTAACTGTTCGTATAAAGCTGCAGTGAGATTACCGTCGATAAAGAAAGGGCCTACGAGAGTATCGTTAAAGATACCAGCCCACACATTCACCTTTTGTGGATATTGTGTGTGGTTTTCCAACATCCATGCAGGATTTGAGTCAGACCAATATCTGCAATTTTGTCTATTAACGTCACCATTTAAAGTGAAAGTAGCCTCATCCGAAAAAACTATATTGTATAAAAAATTAGGCTCTGCGTCTATTCTATTCATCATCGTTTCGCAAAACTCGAGCCGACGATCCGGATCATCTTCATTAAGCTCCTGTACCAAATGGATTTTATAAGGATGAAAATGAATGCTTTTCAGAATTTTTCGTACGCATTCATGAGAAACGTCATGCTCATGCCCAGCTCTATGTAAACTGAGATGCGGATTTTCAATAAACGCTTGAGCAATTTCAATCTGCTTCTCCTCAGTTGCAACAGATGTTGGACGACCAGTTCTCTGAAGATCACTAATAGTCCCAAATTCTGCGAAGCGCCGTACAGTCCTTTCGACTGTAGATTTTGAAATAGGCGTTTGTCCATCTTGATTACGGAAATTGTTATTGAACAGTCTGCGCACTTCAAGGTAAGATCGAACTCGATCTCCCCAACCACGCCTCATCAACAAACTTATCCGTTCTCGCTCCGAAAGTTTAGCATACGCCATTTTTTTAATAAGATAAGAATAGTACAAATTGAAACCAAAAGAAAAACTTATCAGTCGCAAAGGAAAACGAGTTTTTCCAAAAGGAATTTTTAGATAAAATAAATTGTGAGTACTGAAATACCTACGAATTTGAAATACCAATTTGAACTCTAAAACTTATTTTGTTCGAAAACTATCAGCCGGAAGTACAATCCAGGAACAACGCAAAATATCTAATAAATTCTGTTTTTTTTAAATGCTTAATTAGCAAGAGTCCTTAAATTCAGGAACAGCTAACTCATAAACTGTAATGATAAATTCCTGACATCAATCTTTGTCTTTACCTATTTACAAACTTGAAATGAGTTTGGAAACAATTTTAACAAACGTTTATTTTATCTAACAATCATTTTCTTTTGTAAACATTCCTTTTAAGTGACTATTCTGTCTTGAAACATTTTACTTGGGGGTTTTTGGGGTCGCAGAGTTAGAATCTACTACTAAAATTTCGATTTTTCCAAATCCAAAATGGCGAATTCAAGATGGCGGATGAAAATCTTGGGAACAGCACATTTTTGTCTGGAAATGAGTACTCGGGGATTTTTGGGGTCGCTGAGTTAGGATCTACTACCGAAATTTCATTTTCTTCAAATCCAAGATGTTATTTCCATTAAACTTTGGACGTCTAAGGGAGAGGCAAGGGGACTCACGTTAATCAAGCACCCCAAAGGAAACAGATCTTACTACGTCCACGTCGTTGTTTCTGGGTAACGCTAAAAGTGAGAATAAGGACTGAATGTAAAATTTCTCGCTCTATCGGTTTCCGGTATTATTACTGGAATTTCCGATTAAAAAAACCAGTTGACCTTCAAATGACCTTCAAGGTCAAGTCCAAAGTCAAATTGAAGGTCACAATTACATCCCTTGTTCAACACATCCATACTTGAAATTTCTCGCTCCTTCGGAATACGGTATCAAAAATAAGGGTTTCCATTTGAAAATATGAGGTCGACCTCGAAACAACCTTGAAAATGAGGTTTAAGGTCAAATCCAAGGTCAGCGTCGGGTACCCCGTAAAGATTTACCTAAGGTATGACCTTTGTTTGTTTTGTTTTACCACTGAACTCGCGAGATTTTTAAGAAGTCATTATTTGACCTCTATTTGACCTCTAGGGGTTACCTCAACCCCATACCTCAATACATTTCCGGATGTAAAATTTTCTGCTCTTTCCGATTCCGCTATAAAAAATAGGGGTTCCGGTTTTAAAAAATGATGTTGACCTCAAAATAACCTTGAAAATGAGGTTCAAGGTCAAATCCAAGATCACCCTTGGGTTCCTTGTTCAAAGTTACTTAAGGAATGACCTTGACCTCCTCCAGAAAAGCAGTACTTAATTGACACCCTGTATAATATGTCATAGACTTAAGGCAGGTTTGCGGTGGAATTTTTGGGAAAAATCATTTTTTTTTTATTTCATTATTCGATAGCAATACTATCTAGAAGTATTTTAAAACTCATACAATTAGTTCCTACGGCCGGGAACAGGCAGAAAAGAGGCAGCACCTACCGCGTTTCAGCACGCGCGCTCGGCTACTCCTGCAGCGGCCGGCGTTGCGCTGCCGCTGCCCCCCTCTCCATCTTTAATCCTAGTCCTGCTCCTATCCCCCTTCGTAAATAGCAGTTTTGGCGGCCATTTACCTAATTCAGTGCCCGCTCAGTCATCCCATGCGTCGCGTCGTTGTGAAATTGAACCGTTGTCAAAAAGTAGTATTTTTACTATGTGTGATCGAAAGGGCAGCAGAGAGAACGAAAATAAGCCAGGCCGATCAAGAAAACGCTCGTTTCACGGGAATCGGCATACTCCTGATGCTGATTCAAGTTTAACTAGTACTTCTGCAAAAAAAATTCATAATGGTGATCCTGATTTTCAAGTTACAGTCGATCCAACTATGCTATACTGTATAGTCTCTTATAGTGTATTCTTGGCCTTACAGAACATTGTGATTTGTAAAACATGCAAAAGTGAAGTGCATTTTTCGAAATTCACACAGCACCAATACTGCCCAGACGATTCTTGGTGTAAGTATCGTTTAGCAGCAGCACAGAATAAACTGAGTACTTTTAAGCATCCCCCCGCTTTTGACAACGATACTCAAGCAGTACTTAAACCAATTTATGAAGACCTCACTAGTGAAGATTTATTAGAAAGATGCACTGGCGCAAACACTCAGAACAATAATGAAAGTTTTAATTCTTGTGTTAGGGCCATGGCTCCAAAACACACTTTTTGTGGGAAAAAAATCGTTGAAATAGCAGCTTATACAGCAGCATGCACTTTTAATGAAGGCTTCAGTACAGTATTAAAAATAATGAGTGTTATGGGCGTAACAATAGGCAGTGAGGCTCAAAAATACGCTGAGAAAGTCAATGCAACGCGCGTGCGGAAAGCCGAATGGGTTGCTTCTCAGGCTTCAATAGAAAGCAGGGTGGCCCGCAGAAACGCTAGAATACGAGAAAATGATGCTTACGAGGAAGCTGAAGGAGTTATATATGGAGCTGGCATCGCTGATTGAGTGTAAGACCCTTTTTTTCTCAAATTTTCATAAAAAAAACTTTGAACGCGTTTTTCTCGAAACAACGCTTTTCAACTCTATCGACACGATTTAAAAAAAACTACTGCGCCGATTCAGTTGAAATTTGAACAGCTTACTCCTGACATATGTTCTTTTTGTATGATCTAGGATTATAACGATCAATAAATTTTTCAAAAAGTTATAAACAATTTATGTTGCAAAAAAAGAGCCAAAAAATTCAAAAGTCCGCCATTTTGTTTTTTTCCGGTAAAAATGAAATATCCTAGACTATGCAATAGCCAAAACTATAAGTTTTAAGAATCTTTTTAGTTTTTTGATTTCAGATGATCCGTTGGTGAGATATCGTGTCGACAGTCAAACAAAAGAACAATTTTGAGGCGGCCATTTTATCAAGAAAAATCCGTAAAAAAAAAAAAATTTTGATATTTTCAAAATGTATATTTTAATATGTAAAAAGTTTGAACAATAAAGATTATTTTTTGTATGAAATAAAAATTATTGAATAAATAGGGCAAATCCACCGCAAACCTGCCTTAAGTGGACGACTCGAAAAACTCTATTCTCAATCCATTTTGTAGACGACAAAGAATGGCCTTCTTTATGCACTTGTTATAAAAAATACGGTATGCAACTTGGGGCAAAAGGGTATTTCCAAACTCGGATGATGATTTTGAGCACTCGTGTACATCCCGGGCGCCTTCGGCGCCCTCGACTTCCACTCGTGCTCAATCATCATGCTCGCTTAGAAATACCAATTTTCGCCTCTAATGGCGTAATATACTATACAATGCCAAAAGAGGGACAAGAACAAATTACCGTTTTTTATATAAGCGTAATATTTCGAATCAGCGACCGCCGAATCGCTATTCAGCAGAGGTAGATACAGAAGGTGTGAGCGCGTTGGCGAAAAAACTGCGAATGTCAACAAGCGCAATCGATATTGCTGTTGATGTTCAATTCGGATACAGAATTATTACTTTTATAGCTGTTATGAGCGCAATTTGTGCGGCGAAAAATAAAAATAACTGAATCGGCGACACGTTGTTTGGGTTTTAAAATTGTCTCTTCTTGTGAAAAGTGTGAAAAAATTGAAATACCTAGCTTCCCTTAAATAAAAAACGGCAATGAAATTAATCGCCGAATCACCTTAGCGATGCGATTATTGGGTGCAGGTTTGAATGGCATAAAAAAATGTTGTGCTTTCATGGAAATGTCGCGACGTATATATCATTCTTTTTACGATAATCTTGTCGAATCAATATCTAGAGCGACATCAGCTGTTCGTAATAAGAGCATGTAAAAGGCAGCTGCATAAGAAGTATCGAAGTCTTGTGAAGAAGGACAGACCGAGGGAATTATAATTTTGGGCGACGGTTCTTGGAGGAGAAGGGGATATTCCTCGCTTTACGGCATTACGACTCTCATCAGTTGGCGCACGGGCAAAGTCATCGATATACAAGTAAAATTTTGATTATAAAGCTTGTAAAAGTATTGTAAAGCTTGCGAATTTCGGGTAGATAAAACAGACACAGCAGAATATGAAGAGTGGTACGAAGAGCATAAATGATCATGTAAAAGCAATCACGAGGGCTCTGCAGGAAAAATGGAGGTAGATTCCGCTGCCAAAATGTTTGAACGCTCTGAAGAATTACACGGAACAAAGTGTGCCTATTTTATTGGAGACGGCGACAGTAAAACATTTAAAGGCATTGTAGATGCAAAACATTAAAAAAATTTCATTGTAAAAAAAGAGTGTATCGATCATCTTCACAAGCGTATGGGCACGCGACTTTGCAATTTGCAAAAAAGAGAAAGGACTCGGCGGCAAAGAAAGTTGACCGGAAAATGAATCGATGAACTAAGCATATATTTTCGATTGGCGATAAGAAGAAATACAGGATGTACTGAAGATATGAAAAGAGAAATCTGGGCGACACTCTACCATAAACTTTCCACCGACGAAAATCGGCAGCACGACAAATGCCCTAGCGGCGCCGATTCGTGGTATACTTGGCAGAAAGCAAAGGCTCAATATTGAAGTTTTCAATGCTATTAAGCTAATTTATGAAGAGCTTTCGAATGACAATTTACTTACTCGCTGTTTGGGAGGTTTCACACAGAACAGCAACGAAAGTTTCAACTCGACCGTTTGGAGCTTGGCGCCCAAGAGCACTTCGAGTGGCAAAGTGGTTTTTGAAATAGCTACTGATATTGCTGTTTGCATTTTCAATTATAGCCTCAGCAGTGTCATGAAAATCATGAAAGTTTTAGGCATAACTATAGGGCCTAACTGCTACAATGTTTGCCTGAAAGTTGACGCACAGCGCGTCAACTACGTTGAGCGCTCACTAACCGACGCGGCAAAAGAAGCGTGCTCGAGCGCAAAATCAATGAGAAAATCTGAAGGGGATTACAATCTTGAGCTGGAAGGGCAACTTTATGGTGTTGGAATCGCAGACTAATGGTAAAAAATTTTTGATTCCGATTTTTTCATTTTAACAACAAAAAACATATATGTCAAACTTTAAACGAATTTTTCTCAAAACAGCATTTTTTAAATCTGCATGCAAAATCACGGCCACGATTTTTATCCGATAGACTTCAAATTTTTACACAATCTTTGTAATTGAATTTCGGAGAGAAGTACATAGGAGTTTTTTGATTAATTAAGAACTTTTCATTTTATGAGCAGTTATATACGAAATTTAAAAAAAAAAAATGAAGGTGTCAACTACAAATGCGCGCCATTTTTTAAAAAATCCTATGTACTTCTCTAGATATTTAGATGTAAAATAAAGAAAAGATTTTTATTTTGTTCCAGGTCCAAAATTACGCATGTAATTTTGCATGTAGAATAGCGTAAAGAAAAAAGGTGCTGCCGAAAACGCGTTGTGAGTGGTCATTTTCTTTTTGAAAAATTAAAAAAAATTGTTTTTGACACTTCAAGACATGTATTTAATATACCATTATTTCCTTTTATTAAGAATCTTTTTTTTTTATATTAAAAAAAAATTTTGATTATGCACATGATTTTGTACCTGCTACTGTGGCTATACCCATTAATATATTCTGACTGTTGATATTTTTACATATAGTTTATATAGCAAAAGGCATTTGTCTTCTTATCACAACTGATTAGTAATTCAATATTATATAATTTAGTTTGCAATAGGATGTTGATACTCGTTGTAGTATATATTTGTAAAAATTGACTCAACAATTCGCTGCGAGTTAACCAAATTATTTATTTTGCCAACGTTTCGAATCTCTTTTATGGATTCCTTCTCAAGGCTATAAAAATTATAAAATTTACAAAAGTCAAAAATTATGAAAATTACTACAACATTTATAAAAATGATGAGCAAAATTTAACCTACCATGTCTAAAGAACGGCTAGTTACTGAGTGGCATATTGTTAATACTACTCTAGCAATATAGTTGCTATGAGCCAGTAACAGTTACAAATTGGCAACTAAATAGGGAAAAAAAAAAAAAAAAATTTTTTCCCTATTTAGTTGCCAATTTGTAACTGTTACTGGCTCATAGCAACTATATTGCTAGAGTAGTATTAACAATATGCCACTCAGTAACTAGCCGTTCTTTAGACATGGTAGGTTAAATTTTGCTCATCATTTTTATAAATGTTTTTGTAATTTTCATAATTTTTGACTTTTGTAAATTTTATAATTTTTATAGCCTTGAGAAGGAATCCATAAAAGGGATTCGAAACGTTGGCAAAATAAATAATTTGGTTAACTCGCAGCGAATTGTTGAGTCAATTTTTACAAATTATATAATTTACTATAGTTGCATCTATAACATTTTTTCCTAATTTGATAAAGTTTTATTATTTGCTAGTGTATTCATATAAATAAAAATGTTAAATTTCTTTTTATTTAGTATGTGTATATTTATCGTACACGATAGAAAGTTAAAGTATTAAATTTTTATAATAAAAATCGGTTGTTGAAAAATGAAAAATCATAGTAAAGAGAAGTTGCAAGTGGTGAAGAAAATTCATGCACCTCTGCGAAATATATATCCACACTGAAGAGTAATTGTGAAATCTAAAGATGATTTGTGGCAAGCTGATTTGGTGATAGTGGAAGATTTTTCTCGTTTCAATTCAGGCTATAAGTATATCCTCACTATTATTAATGTATTAACTAAGTATGCTTATGCAATTAAAGTAAAGAATAAATCAGCAAAAGATGTTACAAAGGCATTTGAAAAAATTCTTCAATTAGGTATTAACCAAAAAATTTACAGACAGACAATGGCGCTGAATTTTATAATTCTGATTTGAAAAATTTAATGAAAAAGTACATCATTACTCAACTTATTAGAAAATGAAAGCTTTAGCCGTGGAACGTTTTAATGGAACAATAAAAAATAAAATGTGGCGACAATTTTTGCTAAATGGTGATTACAATTGGACACGAATATTGTCAAATTTAATAAGTGAGTACAATTCAATAAAACATTCAACGATAAAAATGTGTCATGTAGATGTAACTAATAAGAAGGCTAAAGAATTGTTAAAAACTGTATATTCTCACATTAAAATTGCTTGTCCACATAAATATCAAGTTGGAGATTACGTGAGAATAGGCAAAAATAAACAAGTTTTTTCAGGAGGTTATCAACCTCAATGTGGCATAGCAATTTGGAAGATAAACAAGGTTCAAGTGACAAATCCTGTTACATATCCACTAGAGGATGAAGCTGGAAAAGTTGTCCTATGAGATTTTTATGAGCAGAAAATTCAAGAAGTGAAACATCCTAATATGTATCTAGAGGAAAAAAAATTTACGTTGAAAGAGCGATAACGTGATTGTAAATGGCTTGGTTTTGATTCTACATACAATTCTTGGATAGACGAAACTAATGTATAATAATTATTATTTTAATAAAAAGTATATTTAAAATATGACTATTATTTAAAATAATCCTATTAATTCCTACAAATGAAAATATTAATATTTAATGATACTATTTCCACACTACAATAAAGAATAATAACCTTTAACTCTAAGATATGAAAATGAAGAAATAGCTTTGACATAAATTTGTATCACGTAATTTGCAAATTATTACGATGATACACAGTCAATCACATTCAAGTTCTAATACTGATAAGTCAGTGTAGTGAAACAAATAATGCCATCGGGCGACTAATCAAATATTATTGACATAATTTATAACGGGGTGCTCAATCATTAATAACTATTAATTATTTGACTGAGGTAGCGTCCTGCAGGCATGCGCCACACGCAACGCGTGTTCGCGGCTTCTCGCATCTCTTACCTATCGCAGCTGTAGCCTTACCCCGATATAGCTGTTCCGGCTTTTCCCATGTATACACCGAATCCACGAGGATTCGACTTCGTGCGGAGTTTCCTCAACGCACTGGTTTTCGCGGCCTGAAAGGAGCGCGAAAACGCGAACACTTATACTTTCGCAACGCCAACAGCGACGTAGCCTTGTTTCGGCCTAACTCGATAAACCTAATTAAAGGCGCACTGATTTAATAAAAACAATAGAAGCTATATTCTCAAATAATAAATAAACGAATATATTACAATTACTTTGACATGTAACAAAACCGAGTTGATAATAACAATAAAATCGCGTAGATCGAGCGTCGCTTGCGTGTTCAGCACGACCGTCGCTGAACACGCCACCGGAATCAAAAAGGGTTGCGATCGCGCGCGTTCCCTCTTCACCGTGGTCTGTACAGAGCCCTTTTATCTTGAGGGCACGGCACACTATTCGTAGTATGGCCCCATAAACGTCCGCAGTTGCCGCGGGCTAGCCCTTACCTCTATTATATAGAGTGCGACGGTACGAGGTCGTGACGCGCCGCTGACGATAACGCTCGCTGCTTCTCTTCGGCGAGTCTATCGGTGCAGCTACTCTGCGCTTCGCTTCTCTTCTCTCTTTTTTTCGGCTCCTTCGTCGCACCACCAAAGCGGCAGATGGTTTGGGTCCTCGGTGGCATCCTTTAAGATGGAGTTGGAGCGTCTCTCTTGGCGAGACACACGACGTGAAGAGTCGAGCGGTAGTGCTTCTTCCTCTCCGCGGCCGTAGCCCCTCCGCTCCTTCTCGCTCTCGTCTTCGCACCTGTTGCTGCGCATCAGCATGAGATGGCGTCTCATGCCCCTTTTCCGTCTTCCCGTTCGCGAATTTACGCGACTCGTTACAAATTATAAAAATCAATAATACTTTGGATATACGTTGTTGTTCATGCTTTTCCAAATATAAGTTCGAAATCGTAATACAATGTATTATTCTAGTTAGAAGTACTCTACTGTTACTTCAAAGTAACACAAACACTTTTCAAGCTAATATTTTTAGAAGTTTAAATTTATATTAAAAATGATTTCTTGGATCATTCTATGTTTTATAGCATTTTTTGATAGACCTGAATGTCTTAATAATCTTATAGTAAGAATATATATATGTGTAATATATCTTAATTTTTATTTTATAATTTAATTAATTTTTTTATTTTTTATTTGATAAGAATGAGTATGGAGAAGAAGAAGCATATATAGTAGAAGATGAACAAGAACAAGAAGAAGCAAAGGAAGAAAAAGAATAAGAGAAAGCATACACATGGTCACCGTGTCATGAGTCAAATGGGGAAGGTTTTCAGCAGCTATGCATATTTTGTTATCAACCATTTAACTCACCGACATATATCACAACTCAATGGATGCCGAGTATGATTAATGTAAAATGTTTTAAAATATACAATTAAGCAAATTTTCAATAAAATTGTTTAAATAAAAATGATTTTTCCATTATTATTTTCAGTTTTCTATGACTTTAATGACGAAATCAGAGTTTTCAGCCAACCCTAATCCAAGTCCCGATGTGTGGGTCATCTGTCATAAGGGAATATGAGATCTACCTAAGTCAGATGAAATATGTTCTACTTATCACAAATTAAAAAGTGAACCACCTGGAGAAATGTGTAATAATAACCAAGGGGTATAAACATTTTATTCCAAAAGCTTTCTTTTTACAATAATATATCTAATATTTATTTTTTGTTATAGGAGTTGGTGAGGATTTCTACTTTCTAAAAAGAAAAAAGGTATTGAATTTAATAACGTATGCTTAAAAAATGTTACTTTAATTTTTTGAATGTATATTATGTATAGTGTATTATAATAAAGTTTACAAATATATTTATATACAAATTGTATAGTTTATTTTAAATAAAATATTTTAAAAATAATACCTCTTCTTATAATTACTTACTTAAAATTAAAAAATCTTAAAAATATAATTCTAGTTTATATATTTAAAAAAATAATACTTCTAATTCTATAAAAATCTTGTGGGTAAAGTTATGTTTAAAATAAAGAAAATTTTTTTCATATTAATAACGTATTAATTATCTCATTTTACATATAGTGCTACTAATATTAGTATCTTTACACATCTCATTTTATTTTTACAAATAATATTATTTTATTTACAATGTACATTTGAAAACAAAAATAATTTGTTATTTATGTTTTTGATGATCCAACGGTTCAGATGGGAAGGGTTTTGTAGGAGTTTTGAGAAAGATAATCCACATGTTGAATCAGCGTTGGCATTTTATCATTAACTTCTTTTACCCTAGAGTCCAATTTATTAATTCTTTGCTGCAATAGTTCGATTATTTTTCCAATTTTTTCATTTTTTTTATTACACGCTTTACATTTATAATTTTTATCAGATATGTGTAGAAGACCAAATTTATTGATTATCATGTTTTTGTTTCTGCTGCTGCTGCTGCCACAGCTGTTAGCATTATTATGAGACAGTTTCATCGACAGATTTCCGTTTTATGCAAAATTAATGTGAAATTTTCCCAAAATGATGTTAAATCTCTGTCCATAATACTCTTTTAAGATTTATCAACATTTTCTTTTTTTAAAGCTCCACTGTTAGTATCCATTTTTAGGAAAAAAAATATGTAATAAAACTTAAGAATATTATGTTGCTCTAGTGTTCACTTCTGATATTACTTTAAGCCTTATACGAGGTCTGTCCCAAAAGTATCCGACCTACGTTCATATCTTCGCGCGGAGAGACTCAGGCGACCTCTGGAGGGTACGAACATCACCAGCAACTCCTAACCTTCTCGTCAGTAGCCTGAGATACCGATGAAACGCCTTAGTTCCCGCGCAGCGTGTATTTGTTTACAACGACTTTTTTGCGTTCGTCGCAATTTGCTTATTGCTAAAAATGGCAGAACGAACCGAACAGCGAATTTGCATAAAATTTTGCTTTAATCTCGGTAAAAGTTGTGCGGAAACTATTGAAATGTTGCAAAAGGCCTTTAAAGATGATTGTATGGGCAAAACACAAATAAAAGAGTGGTATAGGCGGTTCAAAAGTGGCCGCACATCTGTTGACAGTGATCCTCGTTCTGGTCGACCTTCGACGGGAACATCGTCGGATAATGTCGAGCGTGTGCGTGTCGCAGTTGAACAAGATCGTCGTTTGACTGTGAGAGAACTGGAAGATGAACTTGGAATACCAAAAAGTACTGTTTGGTGAATTTTAACCGAGAATTTGGGAATGACTCGTGTGTGTGCAAAATTCATCCCGAAACTGCTCTCAGACCAGCAAAAAAACCTTCGATTAGAAATCGCTCAGGACAATTTGGAAATGATTAATAGTGATGAAAACTTTCTTAAAAAGGTTATTACTGGTGATGAGTCATGGGTTTATGGTTATGATCCTGAAACAAAGCAACAATCTTCGCAGTGGAAGCTTCCATCTGAGCCTCGGCCGAAAAAAGCTCGTCAAAGTCGACGCAACATCAAGTCAATGTTGATTGTTTTTTCGATTAAGGGCGTTGTGCACCACGAATATGCCCCTACAGGCCAGACAATCAATAAAGAGTACTAGGTTGAAGTTTTGAAAAGATTACGTAATGCAATCAGGAGAAAACGACCGCAACTTTGGAAAACCGGTGACTGGCTTCTTCATCACGAGAATGCTCGAGCGCACGCATCAAACCTTGTGCAGCAGTATTTATTGAAACACAGTGTTGCGCAGCTCCACCAGCCTCCATACAGTCCTGATATAGCTCCCTGCGACTTTTGGCTGTTTCCTCGATTGAAAATGCCGCTTAAAGGACATAGATTCGACAATAAACAGACTGTTGAAACTAATGCGACGAATGCACTACAGGCGATTCCGAAGTCTGACTTTCAAGAGAGCTTTAATAAGTGGAAACATCGATATGAGCGTCTTGTTCAATCAAATGGGGACTACTTTGAAGGATGCCACCCCCCGGATGACGAAGAATAAATCAAGCGCCGAGAAATCCAGGTAGGTCGGATACTTTTGGGACAGACCTCGTATATGCTGAGATTATCTATTTAAATTAACTTGAGATAATTATCTTTCGTTAAATGAATGAATATACAACTACGATAATGTGTATAAAAATCCAATCTTTTTGTATTATTTTTTAAAGTTAAAAGCTTTGAATTCTACCACTTTCCTTCAAATCAGATAAGATTGATAATATTTCATTTTCATGAATTATGACCTGCTTGCTTTGAACTCATGAGTAATTGCAATCTTTCGACAAGCTTATTAGGATTGTTCCAGTAAATGTAATCAACTCCCAATTTTCGTTTAATTTTTTTTACCAATTTTCATCTCAGGAGATTTTTTCTAATAATCCATATCCACTTGTGTACGGGTGTTGTTGCTGTTGTGCTGCTCTCCTGGTACTTGCTGTCATTTGTTTTGTGGATGGGAATAATTTTGATATTACTCTTATGTACTTGTAGCCACGAGTGCTTCTCAATGGATTGATAGGTGAATTATTGCGTCGGTGTGCACTGGTTTCTAATAAAATTCTCTTAAACGTATTCAAATCATCGCTAGTGTGCAAATCTGCATTAGAAATTTTTTTGAAATTTAAGGTGATAAATTCCAAGTGTACCAGGAATTTTAAAATTATAACCAATTAATATAACAGCAATATTGGTTAATTCAAATTTTTTATTTCCCAACATAAGCGAATCTTTCGAGTAATGAGGCCCACAGGCATGATCATTTATTTTATCCTTATATATTAGGAAATCCGGCATGTATTTCCTAGATAGTGGACCAAGTAAATTGATAAAATGCATTGATGTTGATGCTGCTGCTGATATCGCTGCTCATGCGACTCCCTTATCCTCATCTTGATTTTCAGTTATTGTTCGTGAAAATGCAGCATGTTATTGTAGTTGTTGTTCGTGTGATACTAAGGTATTATTTATAAATTTAAGTTTTTTTTTAAATCTTTGTCTGCATGGTGTTGATCTGACTGGTGTTCCAGTAACGTCGATTCAAGATCGTTTTTTTTAACCTGTAATTCTTTGAGCTTCCTCTAAAGCCCTCCTCCTCTCATTAATATTTACTTCCAATGAATTGCCATGAATCAAAGCGTCATCATCCTCCTCAGTTGTAGTAGTAGCTACAATTTCATTTTTTTCATGAAATTAATTTAACATATTACTATTTCTTTTAATAAAAACTATTTTATCAGTCTTATCAATGTTTTTAACCATATGCTGTAGGTTCAACTATTGGTTGCAAATGTTTATTAATATCTGACTCTGCTTCAATTTTTCCAATTTGCATAGCCTTTCTCTTTTTTCTTATGATATCATTTGTTTTTGCAAGATCAACCACAATTTTATCTATTTTGTTCGTTGTTTTTTTAAAAAGATTTTTTCTCATATTTAAAATAAAAACTTTGTGAAGATAGTGTGCTACAACAAGCATAATTAAACAATGACTAAGTTGTATTTATAATTACAAGTGTTTTGACGTGACGGGCTAACTTGCCCTAGGTGGCAAGAAAGCTATTATAATTTAATCAATATTAAAGAATGTGTCAATTGATTTTAACGTTCATTTTAATCGAATTTAATATTTATGTTTTTTAACACTAACATTTGAAAGATTAAGAATAAAGCACTAAGAATGGAAAAATTAAGAATAAAACACGTGGTTGTGGGAAAAAGCCGTATCGGCATAAAAAACCCTGATTTATTACTTCACAAAAAAACTACTACATTGAACAAATTCTAGATTTATAAAGAACGGTAAGAGCGAGTGACGCGGCACGCACACACAAAGCACTGAACACACACGCACGGAAATAATTTCTACGTTAATTGCCACTAAGGCGTTAATGTTAATGTTAATGCCAAGAAGGCGTTCGAGTCACGTTGTGACAGAGAATCGTTGATTCCCGTTCGGTATTCGCTCAGCTGCACGGTTTTAGTCGCGACGCAGATCTGCCCGCTGCCGTGGTCGTTGAGAAAAGTGCGCGCCCTTCATCCCTATTCGCGTAAGTCCACGATCGCGGGCGAGAGCTCGGCGACCCGTGCCGCCATCTCTCGCTGTTTTCATGAATACTCGCACCACACATTCCACCCGCTCATGCGCACGCGCGTTACAGACGTGTGAGGACGGAACATACTCCGGGCGCAAGCTGCGGATTAGAGTAACTTATAGTAACGATATGGCGCAGATGAAATGATCACTAAATACAAATGAACGATATAATTTACACAACTGAATTATGATTGAAATAGAACAAATAATAGAGTAAAGCTACGATTGGCTAGACGTTTTTTTAGAAAAATAACCTATTTACATCCCTTAATTTACGTTAACGAGAATCTTTGGTTTATCTGACATCAGGAAGACCAGATAAATAAATGGAATCAGTTTCCTTTGGAGGGACTGTTCCGTTGATTAGCATGGTTTATCACAAACAGTAAATTGACCTAGACTTAAAACAATTAAACTCTTGGAATAAGAACAAACTATGTACAGAGAGGTTTTGTTTTAAATCTAAGTACTAGGAAGCATACAAAGACGCGTAATGTTGCGTTTATAAACGCCGTTGGCTGTCTTCACTGATGCGACTCGTGCGATGCCGTCGCTTCCAGGAAACACCTCGAGGATCACACCCAGTGGCCATCTTGAACAAGTTGTAATATCGTCCATAAGAATCACAACTGAACCAGGTGTCAGCTCTGCAGTGGATTCATGCCACTTTTGGCGCGTTTGAAGTTCGTGAAGGTACTCTTTGTGCCATTTACTCCAAAAGTCCTGTCTGGCTTTAGTAATGAAGTTGGAAGTCGATAGTCGATTGTCTGGAACTGAAAGCAATGATTTTTCGGGTAAAATATGAAACGGACGTCCTATCAATAAATGAGCTGGTATTATGGCTAAAGGGTCGTTAGGATCGGATGAAACAGAATATAATGGTCGAGAATTTAAAATCGCTTCGATTTCAATCAAAAAAGTATTGAGTTGTTCATATGTGAGAGTTCTGCCTTTCGAAACGCGTTTTAAATGGTGCTTAAAGCTCTTGACTGCGGCTTCCCAAATACCTCCGAAATGGGGGGACAAGGGTGGATTGAAATGCCATTCAATCCTTTTAGATAAAGCATAGTTTCCTATCGAATTTTTTAACTCTGGTGTATTGAAGAGATTATAAAGTTCCTGAAGTTCTTTGTTTGCCCCTACGAAATTTGTACCATTATCGGAGAAGACATATTTGGGAACTCCTCTACGGCTGACAAACCTGCGAAAAGCGGCCAAGAAACCTTCAGCAGAGAGATCAGTAGCAAGTTCAATGTGAACAGCCTTTGAGACCATACACACGAAAACACAACCATAGGTTTTGAGAAAGACTTTGTTTCGATGTAATTTTTCCTTGATAGAAATCGGACCGAAGAAATCCACACCCGTGTGACAGAAGGCCGGCGACTCATTTACTCGTGTCGTGGGCAAATCAGCCATTTGAGCGTGAACTACTCTGGGTTTTTGACGAATACATTCCACGCAATGGCGAACGATATTTCTAATTTGATCCTTTCCATTTAAAATCCAAAACCTAGTTCGAATAGCATAAAGAGTAGATTGAATTCCAGAATGTAAATTCGATTGATGGATTTGTCGAATGATCATATCAGTGACAGGGTGTTTGCTTGGTAATAGTAGAGGATGTTTCTGATCGTAGGGAAGACTGGATTTCTTTAAACGTCCCCCTACACGGATAAGCCCTTTTTCATCTACAAAAAGATGCAGATCGTCAAAACGAGTACCTTTTCTAAAATGAACCGAGCCGTCGCCAGAAGTTTTAGTCAAACGTCGAAGTTCTAAAGCAAATCTTTCGCGTTGGATCATATTCAAGATTTGACTTTCTGCGTTTACAACTTCTGAACATTTCAATGGAGGTATCAAATTAATTAGTTGCTTTATCCTATCTTCGACGTTTAAGACTTCTGGAAGGACCTCTGAGCGACTTTCTTTAGACTTTGAATTTTTCCAACGCAATATATAAGCGATTACTCTAGTGAAACGCTCAAAGTTCGAAAAACGTGAATAAATCTCGTCACAAGACGGAGTTGTGAGAAGACAAATACCTTTCTTTAAACCAGGTAATTCAGAAAGTGAATTTTCAATTGATTGAGGCCATTCGTTTTCAGCGAGAGCTAACCATTTAGGACCGGAAGTCCAAAGAGTGTTATTGACGAAGTCAGATGGTAACTGTCCTCTAGAAAGAGCATCAGCTGGATTATCCTCAGATCGAACGTGTTTCCATGTGACTTCGTTTCCTAAGGACTGGATGTCTGCGACTCTATTAGATTCAAAGGTTCTCAAAAGATGAGGAGCCTTTTTTAACCAACAGAGAACAATGGTAGAATCTGACCACAATGTTACCTGATCTATCGAGAACTCGAACTGAGTTCTAACCTCTACATAAAGTTTTTTAAGAATAGAGGCGGCGCAAAGTTCTAATCGTGGAATGGTGATTCCACTCAATGGCGCGACTCTAGATTTACTACAAATCAATTTAATTGAGACTTGACCATGCGAATCGACTGATCGAATAAAAATACAAGCTCCGTATCCGTGAAGACACGCATCGCAAAACCCATGAAGATCGATTTTGACTGAATTTGGAATCAGAAGTTGACGAGGAAACGACACTCCTTCCAAGAGTGGCAACTGAGTTGCGAGCGATCTCCACTTGGTATGGATATCCTGTGGAAGAGATTCGTCCCAAGAAATTTTCGCTTTCCAACAATCTTGAATCAAGATCTTAGCGTAGAGAATTACTGGCCCCAAAAGACTAAGAGGATCGAAAATTTTTGAAATTTCGGACAATAGCATTCTTTTGGTTGAAGTGGCAAGAGGATCTAATGGTTGTACCTTGTAAGTGAAAAAGTCTTGTTGTGACTCCCAAATGATTCCGAGCGTCTTTTGAATGGGATCATCTTTAGTCACGCAGTCAAGATTGAAAATTTTCTTGTCTATGTTATTCAAAGCAGATTTATGATTAGATGCCCATTGTCTAATTACGAATCCGCCACGTTTTAGCAACTCGATCATCTCATCACGAATACTAAGGATCTCCTCAATCGAGTCAGCTCCAGAAATGAAATCGTCAACATAAAAATCGCATAAAAGAAGTTTGCTGGCACGTGGGAAATCCTCAGCCTCGTCTCGAGCGAGCTGATGAAGGGAACGAATCGCCAGGAAAGGCGCGCATGCGGTACCGAACGTAACCGTATTCAACTGGAATGTCCTAATTTTGCCTTCATGATACCACAGCGTTTTTTGAAATTTCCTATCATCTGGATGAATTAGGATCTGCCTGTACATTTTCTCAATGTCAGCTGTGATGACATAGCGATGGATGCGAAAACGGAGAATTTGCTCGAAGAGTGTATTCTGAAGAGTGGGACCAACTAGAAGTACGTCATTGAGAGATATGCCCGTAGACGTTTTGGCTGACGCGTCATATACTACTCTACACTTAGTGGTTTCACTAGATTCTTTCATGACAGAGTGATGCGGAAGATAATAACCATCCTCAGTGTCGTCACATAATGTCATGTGACCCAACGAAATATACTCCTCCATTACCCTTTTGTACTCGAACACGGACTTAGGCTGTGATTTAGCCTTTCTTTCAAATGAATAGAAACGTTTCAAAGCTATTCCCCTAGATTTACCTAACAGGAATTTGCCATCACGGAATGGGAGACGTACGATGTACCTACCAGTTGCATCACGCTGAGTGTTGTCACGTTCTAGAAGTCTATCCAATTTAACGACATTACAAGAGGCCTTTTTCGAAGGAATAAGTGTTCGAGCCCCCCCGGCAATTATCCATCCCAGACGAGTTTTCTGCAAAATGATTTCCGATTCCTCATGACGAAGTTTAATCTGACCGACAGCTAAAATAGATAATGTGGTGTTAGAGGCTAATAATAGATCGACAGATTTAGGTAAGTGAAATTGTGGATCAGCTAATTGAAGATATTTAGGAATGTTAAAATGCTCACGTGGAAAAGTGTCGTTAGGCACGGCGTTGGCAATATTTGGTACAAGCAAAAAGTTTAACTGACCTTTTAAATTATTATAAACTGAATGAAAAGTAGCTTGAATCTGATATCTCGAAACAGTGCACAAACCGTCAACTGCTCCAATGTTAACTGAACATGTTCGTTTAGGTAAATCTAAAAATTTTGCAAATTTTTCAGTAATGAGATTGACGGTGGAACAAGAATCTAATAAAGCACGTGCTACGACCAAATTTCCACGTTTGTTTTGAATTTTAACCACTGCTGTAGGCATCAATTGAGATTCTGAGGGAAATGCGATAGAAGTGTATGAAAAATGAGATAGTCATGTCTTTGAATCAGTGGACGAAGAATCTTCTTCTTTTGGTTTGCTCCCCTGATTCTTTGACGATTGCGAACCTGATCCCTTCTCATTGTGGAGCAAAGTGTGATGATTCTTATTACACTTCTTGCAGCGTTTATCGCTCTTGCAAGGGAGTTGATGAGTCCAAAGACAATTACGACAGATCTTGTTGGTTTTTACAAAATCCCATCTCTCTTGAATAGCGAGCTTGTTAAATGCGGGACATTTGAACAAACGGTGTTCTTCTTTGCATTTGGGACAAGCGGAAGAATTAGAAAACGTCGAAGAAGAAGTAGAAGTTGTCACCAGAGATCGAGCGTTTGTTTTGGGATTTTTTGCTTGAGATTGAGAAATTGCTTCTCCAGCTCGCTTCCTGGTGTTATTGCCTGTGCGAGTATCCGACTCAGAATCAATTGCTTGTAATTTGAAAATCGTACTTTGAATAAACTGGAAAAGATCCTCCAATTTTGGAAGTTTGTCCATGTCCAATTTGTCTTGCCATCTGTTCGACGTTGCTGGAGGCAAACACCGCTCTACGATTCGAACGACAAGTTCGTCACTGGGCTTAATACCAAGGCGGTCTAGAATTTTAAGATGTTGACGAGTTTGATGAAGCAAAGATGCAAGACCATCAGCGGTTGCCTTGGAAAGGTTTGGAAGGTCAAGTATGGCATTCAAGTGTTGAACAGCGACTATGCGCTTTTGATCGAAGAATTCGAGAAGAGATTGCCAAGCTGCTTTATAATCATTCTCGCTGGGATCATAATGGGCCACCGTCTCTAGAGCCTTATCAGTTAGGGAAGCAAATAAGTGACTACATTTTACTGCATCGCTGAGATCAGTGCGATTGTGTACAAGAGTGATGAATTTATTTTTATACACCGCCCATTCCTCACGTTTGCCACTGAACAAAGGTAGCTTTATTTCAGGAAGTCGAGGCAAGGTTTGGCGTTCCGTCACCGTAATGCTACTAGTGTTGAATGTAGAATTTGCAATGGGTTCAACTCTTTGTAATTTAGTTACTGCACTAGCAGCATCAAAATAGCGGGACTCGACATCTAGAAATTTTGTTAACTGAGGATTTTCGGGATCCAATTGAACTAATTCGTCGTTGTACTTAAAGTACTCTTTATACAACACCGCGATACTATCATGCCGCATTTTTGCGTTGACAGGATCAGGATCAGAACCTTTCAGATACTCTTCTAGTTTTGCCACTTGCGATTCGAGAGATTTTCCCTTCTGCAGAATATACGCAAGGCGAGCCTTTTGCTCTCCGGTGAGAACCATTTTGAAAAACGAAGGTTAAACCAATTGAGAAAGAAAAAAAAGAAAGAAAAAAAAAATAATTAAACTATTTTAATTATAAATAGAGACGAAACAATAGATTTTAATAGACTTTAATTAATTAAAATAAACTAATGCTATGCCAATGAAAAGGTTATGCAAATTGAAAATGAATTCTTACTTATTGAATTAAAAAATTTACGTTACTCTAGATTGCAAAGTTGAACGCTAAAGTTATAAATTTAAATTGTTAAGAAAAGAGAAAAAATAAAATTTTAAAATTAACAATGATAAGTGAAGTTTCGAAACAATGATGAAAATCAAATAACGCAAAATAAATGCGGGTCAGTGTGCTCGAACAGCAAACACCGCACTGCAAAGTTCAACTGTAGCTAGACCTAAAGTTGCGAAAACACGGCCGCGCGCAGCGTCAAGTACTCGCACGATTTTGTTTCGCTCTCCCCCCAATTCTTGGAATCGACGCACTGCGTCGGCCCGAAACAACGAAACCAAAGATGTGAAATTGCTAGATATGACACAAACAACACTTATCTTAATACGATGTCCTAGTCTCCTCGATGTGGCTGGCAACTGGGTGGTGAGGTGTCCTTGAGTGGGAGCGACGACACGAGGCTGAAGCTGTCGAATGATGCAATTGACGACACGATGATCGGTCGAATTTTGCGTGATGTTTAGGCGCGCTCGCCGTCGCCGCGACACGCGCGATGCTCAGCAGGCCGATTCCTGTGTACGCGTGACGTCACTCGCAATGTTTTGTGAGAAAAAACCTCACAGGAGGCACCATGTTTTGACGTGACGGGCTAACTTGCCCTAGGTGGCAAGAAAGCTATTATAATTTAATCAATATTAAAGAATGTGTCAATTGATTTTAACGTTCATTTTAATCGAATTTAATATTTATGTTTTTTAACACTAACATTTGAAAGATTAAGAATAAAGCACTAAGAATGGAAAAATTAAGAATAAAACACGTGGTTGTGGGAAAAAGCCGTATCGGCATAAAAAACCCTGATTTATTACTTCACAAAAAAACTACTACATTGAACAAATTCTAGATTTATAAAGAACGGTAAGAGCGAGTGACGCGGCACGCACACACAAAGCACTGAACACACACGCACGGAAATAATTTCTACGTTAATTGCCACTAAGGCGTTAATGTTAATGTTAATGCCAAGAAGGCGTTCGAGTCACGTTGTGACAGAGAATCGTTGATTCCCGTTCGGTATTCGCTCAGCTGCACGGTTTTAGTCGCGACGCAGATCTGCCCGCTGCCGTGGTCGTTGAGAAAAGTGCGCGCCCTTCATCCCTATTCGCGTAAGTCCACGATCGCGGGCGAGAGCTCGGCGACCCGTGCCGCCATCTCTCGCTGTTTTCATGAATACTCGCACCACACATTCCACCCGCTCATGCGCACGCGCGTTACAGACGTGTGAGGACGGAACAACAAGCTTATTAAATCCTTCCCTGTAGCGACCCTCATTAATATGTCTATCCTTGTCTGTAACTAAAAATCCATTTTTCTTGTTCCAATACTTGCTATAGAGATGATAAAAATTTTCAAATTTCATATCTGTATTAACATGATTATTATAAACATGACGTAAATTTAATTCATGTTGTTCAAAAATACTCAGTTCAGAAAATTGTTTACATTCATACATAAATGTTTTGAAATATGGGTATAAGACTGTAATAAATAGAGACAGTCAATATTCATGTTTTCCTACCGAAAAGTACTGTTTAATCATATCTTGATTGTCACAAGCGAGGTCATAAAAGATAAATAACTAATTTTGTAAAGCTTCGTGGAGTGATAATATTTTACTGTTATTGAAAAAAGTAAACTATGACACCCTATAGTCTTGCAGTTGAGATATTATTTCACCTAGCATGTGTTATTTATCCTGATGCAGAGACTTTGAGTAGACGTAGATGTTCTCAAAGCACAATCCATGTGGAGAAAATAATAGACTTCGCAGTAAATTCGTTTTACGGCAATTCGATGTACCACAAATTATTGATAGAACTGTAGATGGTAAAAGATTACCATGTCTTTCGATGGTTGCTTTTTTTTCGAGGGTATGTAGGAAATGCCATCTAAGGCATAGCCGACTGATTCCGCACACTCGGATAGTGTGGGGCTGGTTGGGAATGCATCTACCGTGTGTATAATATAGGACGAAAAATAAAATAAACAAAATCGCCAAAAATCTACACAAGCCGTTGCGTCGCAAATCGACCCACTAAAACCTACCACCCTTTCCTCTTCTGGCGGAACCCACCCTGGTACCGTTTATCACATAACCAAGGTTGGAGCCATTCTAGTATCGTCTCAACAATCGCTGCTGCCGTGACCTGAACCAAATTTTAAATCTCCCGAGGGGACGTCAGATCTAACCCGTCTCATTTATACGCGTATTTGAACCAGCACAGTTATTTTCGCACGGAAAGGAGAAGTATCCCTATTCCTCTCCGCGACATACATAAAATGAGAGAAAATGAGCGTCTCCCGGTTAAAATAGCGTCCCATCTTGTCCCTCCACGTCCATTTCCATGGAGTCGTCCGACGTCCTTGGGTTATATTGGGGTGTCAGTGCGTCTCCCAGAGCTTCATCCTTTTTTTCGTCGGTTGCTCTGTCTAGGTACAGCTTCTTTTGTCGTAGGACCGTCTCGGCGAATTTTTCCGTGGCTGCCCCCTTATTCTCGGCGGACAGAATTTCGCCCACGATGTTCTCAGGCGTGAATTATCCGATTGAGCCTAGAAGAGCTGTTCTTTCTTCGTTACACTTTTCGCAGACGAAAATATGTGAAACACGTCGTCGCAATCAGCGGAACAGAAGATGCAACTCGGGCTTTGAACCTTCCCAATACCATTAAGGTATGTGCAGAAGTGCCCATGGTCACTCAGGAATTCGGTCAGGTACGAGTAATTTACCTCCCCATGGTTTCTGTTAATCCAAGGGGCCAGCTGGTCTATCAGCCTTACTGTCCATTTACCCTTGGTTGTGGTTGTCCAGGATCGTTGCCACGTTTCCATGGTGCGTTCCCGTTCCTCTCTATGGACTGTTTTTCTTTCCTCTCCTGTTTTCTTCCGTTCGTAGATTCGCTTATGCTCTGTCGCGTGTAGGTCTATCGGGATGATTCCCGCAATAACGAGCGCTGCGGGTCCCGAGACCGTGCGATAGGCGCTGGTGGCTCTGAAAGCTCCTCTACACTGAACGGAAGTGAGTCGAATCCGGTATGAGTCCTTTTCCATTGCATCGGCCCATATTTCAGAACCGTACAATAAGATGAATGTAATGAGTGACACGAGGAGTCGACGCTTGCTCGCTTTCGGTCTACTTATGTTCACCATGAGACGACACAACTGTGCCGTCTTTTTCGCCGCTTTATTCGCTACATACGCTAGGTGACGAAAGAAAGTAACCTTACTATCTAGTTTGAGTCCCAGATACATAGCCTCCCTCCTTGTCGACACGTCCGCGTCTTCCACATACATGGGGAAGATCGTCTCAATCCAGTTGCCAGTGAAGGGCACGATCGCTGTCTTAGCGGCTGACAAATCGAGACCGTGTGCCCCCATCCAGCGTGAGATCGTGCGCATCGCCTGATTAAGCAGATATTTTGCTTTTTCAAAGTCCCGCGCGATGATGACTAAAGCGACATCATCAGCGTAGGCTATCATGTACACCCCTTCCGGTAGCCCGAGTCGTAACAAGGCATCATACAGGATGTTCCAAAAATCAGGGCCGAAGATCGACCTCTCTATGGTTGCTTTACCAACACTATTTTATTAACGTTAACTATTTTAATTTGAACAATTTTTTACTTAATAAATTTTATGATTATTATATGTACATTTCACATTACTACTAAAATATACCGGGTAACTCACTGATGAGATTTACCTATATTTATTTAAGAAATATTTATTAATTCACTTTACTAATTATTACAAAATGAAATTAGCTTAATATAAAAGGTTATATGTGATACAGATTTGACATACATATTCATATCTTTCTTGGTTAAGAAAAAACAATAAAACACACGTTTGCAGAATTATCACACAAATGGTGGGGTTGCGACTATTTAAGTATTAGTTCTCACAATGTTAAAGTTATAGTATATGTGATATTTGGTATTTTAAGTGTAATTTTAATAATTATAAAAATGAATAATAATGAATCACGTATGAAAAATAAGATAAGCTTGCAGTATACATTTTAAATGTAAATTATAAATTATTTACATTTTTAAAATAAAAAATGTTTTTTATAATGAAATATTATTATAATTGACCAATGAACAACGGTAAAAATGACGGTCATATTATCGTTTTATAGCCCTCACCTCGTGTCGTATTTTTCGTTATTCTATTAAAATTTGCCTAAATATATATATTTTAATTTTTATTAACATTTATTATTATGGCAAAAAGAGGGGACAACCGCATATTTGTACTATAAATTCCCACAAAATTTTATTGTTATGGTATAGATTTTGGAGGTTAGGTTGAATCTCTACCAATCAGCATTAGCTACGACCTCTCCTTAAGCAAAGAATATATAAACGAATTAATAAAACTGAAAACTTCGGTGAATTATAAATATCGTGACTTATTAAATAAAAATATTGATATAGATATAACATTTTATATTTAAGAAGAAATTAAAATTAAAAAAAAAACAATTATTCAAACGTTAATTCAGAGAGAATGTATTAACATCTATTAGAAAATGATTGTGATCAATAAAATGATATTAATGTAGAAATTATTCATGCAGGATTTAAAGGATTATTAAGTTTATGTAAAAACTGATATGTATAAAGTTTTAGAACATATAAATAAAAATATGTTTCCTTAAAAAAAAAGTTTTTATTTAAAAATAAAATTATCCATATTGCATATTATTTACATTAAATATCTTATTCTTCTTCTTCCTCTTCTTCTTCTTCTAAATTAATATTTTTTCCAGCTGCTCTTCATACTCCATACAATTAAGATAAAATTCATTGATTATTTAATCCTCTTTATTTAGTAGTTTAACAAGTTTAGTTCCTCGCTTTTTCTCTGGTGGTTTATATAAAAAATGTATTCCTAAAAATTTAATTCCTAATGCATACTCCTTAATTAATTCTAGATCATATTCATGACTAAGTCTAGATTCGTCGTTAGTTGTTAAAACTGAATATTCGACGATATTTGTAACTTTTCGATTTTGGTAATGGAGACTGTTAATTAAAAGTAAAAATTTCTTTCAACTCTTAATATTGAAATAAAATTTCTCCCACTGATTAAACTTTTTATCCTCCAATAAAAATGTGCAATATGTATTTCATCACGTCATCTGTAGCGTAAAGGCAATGTATAGTCACCTGTGACGTCGTACGTTTATTTACGTATATAAATATAGTTAAAATCTAAGAACATAGAAAATAAAAAAAAACTTTAAAGCATCGTTTCCTTAAAAAAAGTTTCCTTACATTTATACTGTATTCAGTGTGAATCTAGCTTCTTCCAAGCAGACGCACTGCACAGCAAGGGTATGGCTGGCAAGTGGTGTTAGATGCGCACATGTGCGTTTGCTCTCTCTCTCTCTCTCTACCCTGTCTGAGAGATAACAGAAGCATCGACTATTATAACGGGGTTTCAGCCCGAAGCAAACCCGCGATATATTAATATATTATTATTATGGTGGTCAGAGCATGAATAATATGTGGGGAAGGTAGAGCCAAGGACTACACGAGATATTTATTAAAAACACCGCGTATATTATACTATAATTTGGAAAGGGTACAGAGACGTACAGGCCGATGCCCGTGCGCTCTCGCAGGCTAGTCGCCGGTAGGGAGGATGCCACGAAAAAGAGAGAAAGAGATAACGAGAGTATTGAGTCGAAAAGGCACTCACAATGTTTCTCGGCTGCGGTGATCCCTGCGCTGTCACAATGGTGATGTATCGGCCCTCGGTAGTTCGCTGGAGCGAGTCTCGCACGATTGCTCCAGATCACACGATATTTCCGAAGCTCGAATACACCAGCGGTACCTACGACGTGCTCTCTCTGAGGTTCAAGCGTCTTTGCCTAATGTCGCGGCTCTCTCTCCCGTGCTCCCCCCCCCCGCGGCCTACCTATACTCTCTCTCTCTTTCTCTCTCGTTACTCACCGGCTCCTTCCCTATCTCATGCCGCCGCTGATGATGCCTGTAACATTTGAATAATTATTACATGTATTCTTGTATGAGAGAGAGAGAGAGTATGTGACGAGGTACCATTACCCGTCACACACCCCTCCTTCAGACGCTGCTAGCCGGAGGTGTGCCAGCTCGACCTCAACCCTCTCTCTCTATGAATTAAAAAAAATGTGAAAAGAGAAAAGAAAGAAACAAAAATTAAAATTCCAAAGAAAATACAAGTATAAAAGGTACGTACAAAAAAGAATCGGTACACAAGGGTATTTTTCCTCTTTTTTTTATTCGAGGACGGGGAATTTCTATGGCGGTTAGCACCTCCTCCCCGCCTCGCGACATACGCAGTTTTACATTTTGCACGATGGTGCTCATCGCCGCGGTACGAAATCGGGGTGGTTGTTTCTGTTGGGGCACTCCCGACCGCGCTTGACTCCCCTCAGGCCGCATCGGGGACAGAAGCGTGGTCTGTCCTGGAGCGAGGATGAGATCTGAGCTCCAATTGCTCGGCCCTGGACCACAGCTTGGTTCAGCTCTTGTTGGAGGTCTTCGGCCTCTCGGCACGTCCTGACCTGGAACGCAGTGATCCTCGCCCGCGCTTTCGCAACCTCTCGCTCTACTCGCTGTCTCTCCTCTTGCTTTTTTTGGACGCAGAGGGTTGCCGCCGCTGAGGCTACTTTCGCGTTCCCTACTCGAAGGGCGTAGCTTGCCCCGAGGCGGCGACCTTCTTCACCGTGGCGTTAAATGAACCCCTCGAAGGAGTCACACGCAGATAAGTGTCGGCATCGGGCCTCTACATATTCTCGTCTGGAGGCTAGGAGCTGCTGGCGTACTTCGTCCCAGTTATCCAGGGCTGTGGGCGGAGCAGCCGGCGTTTCCTCCCTTGTCGCTCTTGCGCTTGTCCCTTCCATCTCGACAGGCCTACAAACGGCTTCGATGACAGTACGGGGGTCTTCCTCCTCGTCACTCTCAGACTCACTGGGCTTCTGCCCCTCTGGTACTGTATCCCCTGTCGGTGGACCTTCCAAAGCGAGTTGGTCCTCGGAGCCCTCCTGCGACTCGAGAGGAACCTCTTCGATGGTCAGAGTCTCAGCAGGGTTAATGGACTCGATGTGTCGCTGGGGACCGATTAGCCTCACTATGAGGTTAACGGCGAAGGTCGCATTCTGGTCCGTCATCTCTGGTCTCGGGTCTATTTTCCTCCTAGAGAAGGGAGAGAGGGGTTAGAAGGGGAATCTCAGGTGCCCAAGGGCGCAGTACAATGAATAATAATAGAGTAAACGGTATAATTTGACGTGTAAAAAAACAGTAAAAAATCTCATTTTTGAGTCTTTCCCATTTTGGACCGCGTGCGTCTAGGAGATACCTCACCTCGAAGCGCAGGGGGTTTGTGGACCCCTTTGGTCTCCCTCAACCTCTTGTACGTTCTTCTTTCGTGATTTCCGCAGACGCTGCGTCGCGATTTACGCTTACTTCGCGTACCGTAGTCGGTTATGTCCCTACTCTATTTCTAATAATCTTTGTCTTACGCTGAACTACTACCCGTGTTTGACGCTGCTTACCACGCTTTTTTCTTACTACTAAATGCGCATCGCTTGCACGCGGCTCATTTTGCTGAAGCTCGAAGGTGCTTGGTCCCTCGCCGTCCTTCGATGTATCTTCTACTGCTTCAGCTTCGGAGTCATAAGGCTCAGTGTCCTCATCAAAATACGGTTTTAAATCTTTTACGAAGATTTGTTCCATCTTGTTTCCATGGTTGTCGGTTACCTGGTAGGTGTTATTTCCTTGTTTTTCGGAGATGATGTAAGGCTCAGTATATTTCGGGGCCCACTTAGCAGTAATTCCTTGTGGCGCACATGAAAGAATGCGATTACGCCGCAATACTTTCTGGCCAACAGCATATTGCGCATCTCGCCGATTACTATTATAATTTAGCCTGGCAATACTGCGCTTTCGCCGAATTCTCTGCTGCTAAATCTCGCACTTCCTGCAGTTTATTCATGCGCTCATTCCAATTCTCAAACGCAGCTGTCTCTGCTTCATGCGCTGCGGCGAGTTCCTCTTGCCGTCGCAGCGTACTTGGAGGCACAGGGATGCGTCCGAAATTCAGAAAAGCTGGTGACAATTCCGTAGACTCTTGTATGGCCGTATTATAGGCAAACATTAGCTCGGGAATATGTAGATCCCAAGTACTATGGTTTGACTCTATATACGACGTGATCATGGTCCTGAAAAGTGCTGTTTACTCGCTCTACGGAATTTGCTTGCGCATGATACGGGGGTATTGTCGTGTGGATAACTCCATGCTCTTCTAGGAATCGATCCACTATCTTGTTTTTAAACTCAGTCCCATTATCGGAGTGGAACGTTTCCGGCACTTCGAAGCGTAAGAAGATTTTCTCTTGGAGTTCCCTTTTAATCGTCTTCGCATTTGCTTTGCGAATGGGGATACGCTCCACCCAGCGCGTGAAAAGGTCCATAAATACAAATAGGTATTCATGACCGCGCGGTGTACGATAATTGGAGCGCATAATATCTCCAGCTACAACTTCCCACGGCCTCGTTACTCTACGCCGGCCCATAAGTCAAGCGGGTGCTAGTTGGACAGCTTTACATTGCTGGCATACTGCGCAGCGACGCACATAACCTTCTATGTCCTTATAAATTGACGGCCAATAGTACAGCAATGCGATACGCTCATAAGTTTTGGCACGTCCCAAATGTCCAGCTGTCTGCTCGTCATATCCTTCATGTAGGACTTGCATCCGTTTTTCTTTTGGTAGGACTAGCTTCCAAACGTCTTGGTCCTCTAAGAGATTTTCAATCGAAGGATCTGACCGATAGTAATACAGTCGGTTGCCAACTATCTTCCAATATGGATGCTCAGTAGGATTGGCGCGGACCTTCGCTTTTATTGCCATATACCAGGCATCACTAGTATCCTCATCTGGACAACTGACTGATGAAACAGGTACCTCCGACTCATCCTCGTACATGCGAGATAATGCGTCTGGCTCCCATGCGTCCTGTGTGGTTTTGGATACTGCGTAACCAGCTTAGGCTTTTGTGGTCTGTAATAACCTTGAAGTGGTAGCCTTCTACATAAGATCGGAATTTTCTTATGGCCCACAGTACTGCGAGACACTCTCGCTCAGTTGGTGAGTAGTTCCTCTCAGCTGGTGTTAACGTACGGCTAGCAAAGCACAACACGTATTCCATTCCATCAATAGTCTGTGTGAGCACCGCATAGAGACCATTACCGCTGGCGTCCGTTTGTACGATGAACTGGTGGTCTGAAAGATGGACTATGCAACACAGGAGCAGATGCTATAAGCGCTTTAACCTGTTCAAATGCCATCTTATGCTCATCACCCCATACATACTTGACATTTGATCTAGTCAGATGGGTAAGCGGGTTCGCAATCGTGGCGAAATCATTCAGAAATTTCCGGTGCCACGACGCCATTCCTAGAAATCGTCGAAGTTGTTTAAGGTTTTTCGGAGCAGGAAACTCCAACACTGGGACGATCTTTTCTGGATCCGGCCAGAATCCATCTAGATTCACGAAAACCCCCAAAAACTTAACTTCGCTGCGGCAATACTCGATTTTCTCGAAATTGATGGTGAGACCCGCATCGAGAATTCTGCGGAGAACGTACTCAAGCCATATTAAGTGCTCTTCGAAAGTCTCTGTCGTTATAATTATGTCATCCATATATGAATATGCGTGTGGCTCCAGCTCTGGACCTATAATTCGGTCACTCAATTCTTGGAACGTTGCGGGTCCGCCAGATACGCCATATGGGAGAGAACAGAATTCGAACAGGCCTAGGCCTGGCACTGTGAAAGCAGTCAGGTGTCGTGACTTTTCGTCTAACGGCACTTGATGGTATGCACTGCTTAGGTCGATACTGGAGATATAGCGTGCTTTCTGTAGCTTTCGCATGATGGAATCCATCTAAGGAAGCGGATACGCAGGTAATCTAGTCACTCCGTTCAACTTCCTATAATCGACGCAGAAACGGTAAGAGCCGTCTGGCTTACGGACCATTACCACTGGGCTCGACCATTCGCAATGGGATCTACGAATGACCCCTGCTTCCAGCATCTTATGCGCCTGAGCATGCATCTCTTCTTCCAGTTTCTTAGAGACGGGGTAGTATCGTTGCTTAATAGGTCGCGCAGAACCCACATCAATTTTATGTGTGATGAGGTTAGTACGACCCAAAGGCACTTTGCCCTTTGGTAACACTCTATCCAACATCTCTTGTAATTGCAAACGTTGCACATCGGTAACGTCGGCAAGCCCAACGGAGGGGACAGGAATCCTCTCATCTACTCCTACTGCCGCTACCTCGAGAGGAAGAAGTTCCTCAATCCCTTCTACCTTGAGTTTATTTTCCCGAGGTAGGATGTATGCGTTGAACGCTCGCTTGAAATCTACCCCGAGAAGACATCCTTCAGGCAACTCGGGTAGTATAACGACCTCTAAATAACGTCGTATATCACCTATCACGAATGGCAAATCGACATAACCGATCACGGGAGAAATCTGATCGTTAGCCATCCGTATGCCTTGTCCTTTACTGGGTGTAATCTTTTTATTGCACGCGGCAGCGTTCTGCAAGCCTAGTGGTCCAATACAGGTGCGTGCGGCACCTTCATCATGTAGTGCACGCACTTGGAATCCACCAACTCCCACTTGCATCCACCAGCGAGAGTAGTCTCTCTGTATGTGAGGAGTTGACTCCTCCGAAGCGCCATTCGCATCCTGAGCTACTATGGGTCCTGCCGCCGTCGCGATCAGTGGAAGAACTGGCTCATCTTGCGCTTGTGTTTCGCTGGTCTCATTAGGGCGAGTCGGTGAGGTCCTTAAGTTGGCTGCAGGGGCAGTAGGGACCTGATCTACACACCCCCCTTCTCTTTTCCCGCACACTCAGGACACGTCCTCGTCGTGTATCCTGGCCAGCTACAGCCCCAGCAGAGTAGATGGGACCGTGGCCCAGGAGTCTTGCCCTTATTTTTATCGCTGGCTGTGGGACTCCTTCTTTTCGGACTGCCACCCCTTTTAAAATACGGCCCTTTATATCTTACAGGAGCCGATTTTTGTGCCGTTGCTGTCTCTGCAGTTAGCGGTGAAGCTTTCCCGGGGGCAGTCAGAGTCAGCTGCCTCAGCTTATCCTCGAGCAACTTCTCGATCATAGCTGAGATGTCCTGAGGCGAAGTTTGCGATATCGCTGCCAGACTTAGAGCGTTGCGCTTCGCACTCAACTTCTCCTCAACCAACTTGATGTTCCAGGTTCGAACTGTTTTTCCAATATCATTAACACGATGACTAACAAATGTGTTATTTTGCGATGGTCGTGTTGTCTCAAAGTACTGAGACACTCCCCTCCCCCCAGACTCTTGCCGGGTTGGGAGAGTTCGATTGCGCTGGGGAGCCATCGCTGATTCTCTCCCTGTTGTTTGCTGAAGAAGTGATCTAAAGCTTGGAGTGTTAGCATTAAGCGCTGATCCACCCACTCTTGCCGCTTCTCCTGTTTGTGCCCTTGGGTTCTCATACTGCTGGTAGTTCTCGTCATAGCGTAGGTCGAATGTGTCCTGAAAAGCGACACTCTTGTTGTTTTTGGGCCTTGCTCGTCGCTCTTGATGCATATTTGCCTCTTCGTTACTTTGCATGGTTTCAAACCGCAACATTGTGCTCGTAATCAGTTCAGCAACATTCTCTTGCAGCTCTTTCACTTGATTACTGTATTCCTGCACCACTACCTGTGTGTTTGTCATTTCGAGTGCCACGGCTCTTGGAATGGGGTATGACATGCCATTCGATAACGTCACCAGTACCATATCTGCGTTTCCTTGCGCATTCGCAGTTTGTCTCGTGCTCGTCGAAAATACTGTAATCGAGTTACTAGTTTTACTCGTTCCCCCTGAGCCGGTTGCTGTAGCAGTTGTGGTCGTACTTTTAATACTGGTTACTGCTAGCATGCTTGTTGGTACCGTGGTACTAATCGCCTCTATTCCCCAGAGTGACAGTGGCAATGGTGGAGGTGGTGGTATTGGTATGAGTGTTCGTACATGCAGTTCATACGCTGGTGCTCTGATTTCGCCAACTGGTGGCGTGTGGTTCGGTGTTGTTGTACAAACCGTCGTTGCCGCCTCTGATCCTGGTCTCACACTATTCCGTAACACACCAGTGTTCATTTGTCCATTCTCTTGGCATGTCATCAAGGACATGTTCAAGGAGCTCATCTGAGTAGAGCTGGTTGATATTGGAACAAAATCGTTTGGTAGGCCCGTATATCCTCGGTGACTTGCATAATATTGCTGCCTTTCCAATATTTCGGCCTGTGTTTCATTGCTGAACTTCGCATCTTGTAACACTTCCTCGAGCTTCTCTTCTCGACGAGTTTTTTGTTCTTCAATATCTGTGCTGTCTAAGCTATCAACGAAGTCAGTTGCTGTGTAGTCGCCCCGCAATCGCCTATATAACCTATCGCTTTTCGCAAATTGCGTGCCATCACTTTTTAATTCTAATCTGTTTAGAAAGACATCTAACATTTGTCCATCTAAACGTAGAATCCACGCTTGGATTTCGGTTCCTACCGTTTCATCAAAAGTAATGTCGTATTGATTCGTCATTTTCTTGTGTTTTTATTTAACTCTAAGCTTGTACGAAATTAAATGTTTTTAATTTAAATACGAAGAAATTAAATTTTAAACACAAGTTATTAATTCAAATATTTCAGTTAATTAAATCAAATAATAATTGTTTTAATAGAAACTGTTTACAATCCAAAATTGTGTTAATCACACAAAGTAATTGTTTCTTTAAGTGTATTTCCGAAATTGTGTTATATTGCGTAAATCGCTTATCTAACAACTATTACCTAGTAATTATTAATGAACAAAAAAATTTTATAATCCAATACAATTATACCTAACACTGAAAGAATACTATTTTTATTCAACCTCAATTTGAATTAAAAAACTTGTTTAGATCGCTGTAAGAAAAAAGAAAATATTTTAAATCTCCGTAATTTATATAAAATCGCGAAAAAACGGTTTTCAAATTTTCTGCAAAAAAAAAACAAAAACAAAAAAAGATTTTTCCAATAATTAATTAATTAAATAATTAATTAAATAATAATATTATTTTACTAAAATAATTAAACAATAATAATGTTAATTGACAACAGGAATTGATTATATTAAAAAACAATTATGCCAAAAGCAGAGTAATACTTAAGATTATTAATTAAATTACTTAATCATTATTTATAAATAAAAAATTACAGTAATATTATTTTAATCAATTAATTAATCAATATGAATATTTTGGCCACGCAATTGTTCGGCGGTTTAGTCGCAGTTAAATTGCCTATACTACACTGTGGTTACACAGACACGCACCTATACAACTATCTGTATTGTACACAGTACAGTCACTGTATATACGCTCTATATCGACACTAGGTATGCTTAACTTTTATATACACGCTGCTACAATATCAGCGCATGTACTACCAGCCTGTATTTTTCCGTATATCAGATATACGGTTACTAAATTGGCTACAAATAAATGAGCAATTAAATTAGTTAGTAAACGGGCAAATGGTCGAAAGTGTTCTTTTATTTACCAAATTATTTATTTAACCATAAATTAATTTTGTGAACAAGTGATTAATTTTCTAAACAAACTATTTAATTCGAAAAGCCGAAAATAAATGTAACTATACTTCCAACACAATACTGAGTAATACTACTACTCAAATTTCGAAATAAAATTTTCAATATTTATTTTATTCTTGCACACTTTGAATTCTAGGAAATTTTCAGCAATAAGATTACATTTATTTACGTCACGAAATAAGTGTGTGTATTATTGATTATGCGATTTCGCTTTAAATATACGAAATTTTAATAATTTAAATATCAAGTGATTTTATTAAAATTCACACTTTATTTTTACTAAAATAGCAATAACTCAGCACAACATCCACAAAAAAATGTATTTGTTATTTACCGTTAAGTAAGAAAATTGTTAATCACTATATTTTATTTATAATAATTGTTATAAAAAACACTTTGGCAAACTCATTTGTCCACTTGCGTGAGACGCTTTTGCACTAAATTATATTCGCATACGTTCCCTTACCTATAAAAATCTATCTAGCAACAACTTATTTTCTCCTCGTATGTTAAATCCGTTGTACGCTTAAATCGAGCAGCCGTTAGAATTCACTAAAATGCCGAAATATTATTTAATTCCGGCCTGGCCCGTACTCAGAATTTTGTAGGGTCCGCCGAGGTTTGTTTACATTCTGCGCGCGAGAGCTCGCATTCCAGCGGCAATATACTATCCGCGCAAAGTCCGTATATACGGCTGACTCGAATATTTTTCGACGCGCGCGTTCACAATATACGCTGCGCGAACCTCACTATACACTTTATCGCTAGTTTTTCACTTAAGGGGGAGTCTGCTTTAGGAGCCGAATAGAAAGCGTTTTTTCAGCGATTTTTTTGAAAAGGAAGGAAATGATTGCGGTAAACGAAATTTTGAGAACATAATGTGCTATATTTTAGCTTTAAAAAACAATTTTTGTTATTAAAAACTATTAAAATTTCTTCAAGTTATGATCATTTTACCGGAGCGCCTGGAGTCTGCACTTTCTAATCCGTGCCGGTGATGGAGGTCATGCGGTGCGTCTAAAACAGTCGAGACAACATTTTTTTTAATTTTTATAAGTTTCTTTTCTATATGAATTCAGAAAATAAAGAAAAAGTTGTCAAATTCCAAATTTTCTCAAAGTTTGACAAAAAATTCACTTCTTTGAAAAAAAAATCACTTTAAGTTGCAAAAAAAGTAGTTTAAATAATACTTTTGTCCAACTTTTTCAGTTCAAATAGAAGATAATTTAATACTGAAGCTAGATCACATTGATTTTTTTCGATCGGACGTATATGCTTTTTGCTATCACCGGCACCGTTTTCTAAAAATCGTAAAAATGAAAACTCGAGAAAACGCGCTTTAAAGTTTTCGGTCCAAAAAAATATAAGTTTTTGGGTACTTACAGTAATTAGAGGTTGATCAGCTATCCCTGGGCCATACAGTAGTCATTCCTCTTCTTCAAAAAACTCGTTTTGGTTGAGGTTTTCCAATCTTCGGGCTGTACGAGCCTTATTGCTAGAAAATGATGCACGTCGGTTCTCCCGCGTTATGCGCTCAGCATCGACGGCGTCAGAAAAATTTTTGCACTGCTGCACGACGATGATATTGAGGAGCTGCATGGTGGAATGTACAGCAGAGTAGCCCTCGTTAAAAATGCCTGCAGCCATATATGCTGCAATTTCGACGATTTTATAGCCGGAATTCAAATGTTTCGGACTTAGGCGCCACACAATCGAATTGAATGATTCGTTGGAATTTTTAGCGTGGCCGCCTAAGCACCGCCTCATTAAATCGTCATTAGAGAGCTCTTTATAAATTGGACGAATGTGCTTCTCCACGGTTTCATCGATTAATCTCGCCGGACGTTCGTAAGATGCAAGATTATTCGCCGCTTGAGCCTTGCGCCATTCGCACCAACTCTCGGCGCCTTCTGGACAATTTTCATGCCGACGATTTTCATCCGTGGAACAGTAGTGGTCTAATGTTGCTATAATAGCTTTCTTCATACCTTTCACTGAATCAATATTTCGACGAATTGCCAGACCGTATCGTCAATTTCTTGATTACACTCTCCGTTAGCCGCGTCTTTCCTCCAAGTTTCTCGGTTTTTCTTTTATTACGTAAACGAGTACCCATACGCTTTTGCACGTGTCCAACACATTCATTTTTCGTCACTGTGCACTCGTCCCCGTAAGGATTGCTATTTAAGATTCCAGTAAAAGTTTTTGAGTCGCCATCGCCGATATAATTAGTGTACATAACTCCGAATTTCTCGACGGATCTCGAAAACATCTCCATAATGGAATCCACCTCCATCTTCCCTGCCGAACCTGCATGATTTGAGGAGCATGAGTCTTTATGATTCTCATATCACTCCTCAAATGCGTCTTCGTCCAAAGTATTTTTACTTATGGCACACGAATGACAATATCCACTTTTTACAATGAGATCGATTACTTTGCCACTGTAGTATCCGATGAGCGTTGTTACACCGTACAAGGAAGTATAACCGCGCTTTTTCCACGATCCATCGGCCGAAACCTTCAAATGATTCGCAGGTCTTTCATGTTCAACGTTTTATTCTTTTTCTTCCTTGACGGCTTTTTCGCAGGTGCTCTTGAACATTGCCTTCGACGCTGCGTGCAAATGCTCAACGATTTGTTGGTAAGTAGATTTTGTAAAACCTGCAGACATATCCATAAGGCCGCAGAATACGTTTATCCCTTCTCGTCCGATACCAAGAAACCTCATAACAAAAACAATTCATCTGTTGATTTCGTAGCTGGTATTTATCAATGGTCCTGACTGGATTTCGCGTCGACCACACATACACTGGACAATAATTTTAAACCCTAGGCCTCGATGACTGCTTTCTGCAAACGCTAATTTTTGCTTGCATGACCTGCAAATTGTGATTTCCGAAATGGCGAGAAACACAGATATAAATTCAATAATGCGGTAGCAGTGCGCAGAATGAATAATGACATCATTGCGGCTCGTGTGTAAGTCTCCGTCGTTCGATGAAACACTTGTAAAACGATTGTCGTGAAATTTCCGCTTTCGCGGATCCACAGCACGCTGTCTTTTAGATGGATCACCTTTCGGGTAGCTTGACATTTCGATGTGTACTCGGCAAAATCAAAAGTGGAACTGAAAGCTGCCGCTACAAACAGCAGTGTAGAAGCCGATGCTGAGAGCTATAGTTATACCGTTATAATGTATACCGTTCTCCCTATTACTACTCAACACAGACCTTCTAGAAACTCCAAATAATGTTTCAAAGTACGGTTGGACCTTTTCAGGTATATACGAGTATAGTCGAATAATAGAATACATCGAGGGGCTGAGCGCGCGCGCTCGGGTCTGCCCGAGCACTCGCACCTGCTCGATGCTCGGCCACTAAAACTGCTCTAGCTTCGGAAATATGTCGAATTGGCCTCTGAAATTTTGAAGACATATTCTTGGATAATTTCGGAATAGGTTTGAGACAAAAAAAAATTTTTGAAGCCGGAAAAGCAGACTCCCCCTTAATTCCACAACTCTGTAAGTTTTACCGCAGTACGCCAATTATATATAACGGGGTTTTAGCCCGGAGCAAACCCGCAATATATTAATATATTATTATTATGGTGGTCAGAGCATGAATGATATATGGGGAAGGTAGAGTCAAGGACTACACGAGATATTTATTAAAAACACCGTCTATATTATACTATAATTTGGAAAGGGTACAGAGGCGTACAGGCCGATGCCCGTGCTCTCTCGCAGGCTCGTCGCCGGTAGGGAGGATGCCACGAAAAAGAGAGAAAGAGATAACGAGAGTATTGTGTCGAAAAAGCACTCACAATGTTTCTCGGCTGCGGTGATCCTTGCGCTGTCACATTGGTGATGTATCGGCCCTCGGTAGTTCGCTGGAGCGAGTCTCGTACGATTGCTCCGGATCACACGATATTTCCGAAGCTCGAATACACCCGCGGCACCTACGACGTGCTCTCTCCGAGGTTCAAGCGTCTCTGCCTAATGTCGCGGCTCTGTCTCCCGTTCTGCCCCCCCCCCCCCCCGCGGCCTACCTATACTCTCTCTCTTTCTCTCTCGTTACTCACCGGCTCCTTCCCTATCTGATGCCGCCGCTGATGATGCCTGTAACATTTGAATAATTATTACATGTATTCTTGTATAAGGGAGAGTATGTGACGAGGTTCCATTACCTGTCACACTATTTGCAGCCTTTGTCGAGCGGAAAAATATAGGCTGAAATATTATTTTGAAAACAAATAGCATAGTGTATATGATAATAACTTTTTACATTTTTTAACATCGTAATATAGTTTTATAATTCAAATAAAAATGTTGTGCGAAAGAATCAAGGCGATAGCTTGATTCTAAACGTAGTTTTAAATATTCTGTTGTAATAATAATATTTACATAGAATATGATAGTCTTAAGTACTGAAATATGAATGTTTATTCACTAATTACAGTTTGCATTATAGTAATTTTTACTGCAACCTTTTATCATACACACTTTGAATTTAAGTAAACATAAATTAATATTAACTTTACCTTCATTACTTACTCTCATTATTATAACTATTTAATCTTATACTATTTTAAACATATGTACACTTTAACTAATTACTATAATTGTAATATGAGTTTTAACAAAAATAATAACTATATAATATAACTATATATATATATAGAAAGTAAATATTTTCACAATATTATCATTAATGATTTTTTTTATGAAATAACTATTATATTTTAAGATCATCTAGTAAATAAAAATATAATAAACATTAATATTTTAAGTTAATATTAAGAAAATCAAATGTAAAATGCGAAAGATAGAGAAGGAGCAAGCGAGCAAGTGAGATCTCCCTTCTCTCTCTAAAAAAGTCTCACCCCACAGAAAGAAGGCCCGAGCGCCAAAGCCTAGCTGCGCGTGCTTCTTCAGTGACGCCCTCTGAGGACCTATTTACCCACAACCTCTCTTCTTCTTTCTCTGTCCTTAAGCATTAGCCTAATGAGAGGAAAAGCACGTAGGAGGAGAAAAAGGAGGAAACTTTCTTCGCTATTTGTCCTTGCTCACCCTCACCCCGATCGCCCGACCCTTTAGCATAGGCGAGATACGGCGGAAAACGGTTTAAAAGGCGCTGGTCCACAGCAGCATTTGCCACAAGCATCTCCGGAGCACTATCTGCTCTAGTACAGCTTTGCTTTTGACTCTCACTTGTTTAAGCAACTCTCGACCACTTACACTGGCTGTGTACAGCTAGGCTCGTGTTATAGGACAATCTCTTGATTCGCCACAAGCACCTCCGGAACACTATCTGTTCTAGTACAGCTTAAGTTTACGTCAGACTCCTAGTAAAAAGACTTAGCTTGTCCGAGCAACTCTCGATCACTTACACTGACTGAGTACAGCAAGGCCGGCTACAGATCTTTGTAGAAAAGTTGTAGACAAATCTTCCAAATACGTATTTCAATATCAGGGTAGACAGTTTTAGTCGAAGACCCACGCAAATTATATATTCATTCAAATATTTCGGGTAAAATAGCTTAAAGCTAAACGCCAAAGATTAAAAAATCGAATCATTCAAAAAACGATTTGTCTTACAACAAAAAAATCATCAATTAACCAAAAAGTAATTATATTTAATTCATATTGTATAGTTTAGTTAAAGGCTATTTCTTATATACAATTAAAAAAAACAAATTATTTGAATAAACAAAAAATTATAAAATAAAATATTCTCAATCATTATAAACCTAAATAAAACACATACATACATATATATAATAATCACACCTCGTCCCTACTATCTAGGAGCGTAAAGTGTTTATTATAATATTAACGTATTAACGAATGCACCTCATTCCTACTATCTAGGAGTGTACAGCATTAGTTAAACATATAAAAACATACATACATATAAAAACATACATATATATATATATAATAAACACACCTGGTCCCTACTATCTAGGAGCGTACAGCATTAGTTAAATACATACATAAAAATATAATAAATACACCTCGTCCCTACTATCTAGGAACGTACAGCTGTTTAATGTACATACGTAACAACTGTTTATTATGTTAAAATATTAACAAATGCACCTCATTCCTACTATCTAGGAGTGTACAGCATTAGTTAAACATATAAAAACGTACATATACACAAAATACTTTCTAATAACATTTGAACTTCATTTACTAATCTGTTCTCATTAAAATATAATAGTCGAGAACCCTTGTAAGCTCAGTTGTATGACACATGTATACTGAGACTGGGAGGAGTTCAAGACAATACGGGCTTATATACGTACGATCACCTTAAGAACCTTGGCTAGTGTGCGAAAGCAAAGGCCCAAAAATAAAGGCGCGTTATAAAGCTTAATAGCTTTGCTCTAATGTAGTCATTTGGACATTACACGCCATAACTACCGCTCGTAGAAATATTGTCTATAATCCTAGAAACTTGTTCCTATGTTCCTTTCTATGTTTTAATTTTGATATATTAAATAATATTGAAATCCAAGACCATCCTTTTAATATAGATGTTAAGCCAAAATCCCCAAATCTACGCTCTATACTTGAACCGTGACAACGAAACATTATATATATATATATATATATATATATATATATATATATATATATACACACACATATATACAGTGTTAATGTATGAGTGTGTTAGTATGTCGCATATCATCATTCGTTCAATCTGCGGTATAACTTTATATATATATATATATATATATAAAGTTATACCGCAGATTGAACGAATGATGATATGCGACATACTAACACACTCATACATTAACACTGTATATATATATATATATATATATATATATATATATATATATATATATATATATATATATATATATATATTGTGTATATATATATATATATATACACATATATACAGTGTTAATGTATGAGTGTGTTAGTATGTCGCATATCATCATTCGTTCAATCTGCGGTATAACTTTCCCAGACATTGTATAGATGTTTGCTATCAATATCCGGCATGCATTTGAAATTTTCACCGTAAACTTTTCTTTTTCAACATTTATTACTCGAAAAATATACGATAAAAGTCAGTGAAATTTGTAATGAATACTTGTTTCATATACAGGTATGCACCTTTTTAGGATACTAGACTGTTTGTTCTCTGAGAAAAAAAATAATATAAAAAAATGCATTTTTTTCGGATAACTTGAGTAATACTTTATGTAATGACTTGCCAATTTCAGAGAATATTTGCTAGCTGTAGGGTTATTGGTTGAATATTTTTCAGCCGATTTGGTTGATAATCTTCTGAGATATTAGAGATTATTTAATTTAAACAAAACTTTTTCATCCTGTATATCACAACACCTCAAACTTTATTGTTGTGCTTTTTCTTGTAGATATTAAGTACTATTATATATTGCACAATTAATTTAATTATCTTAAGATAACCTTAATAGTTTTTGTAAACTATATTTTACATTGTACTGAATAATATATAATATTATATTTGATAAATTTAGCAGATACATCTTTAGGTGGTCCTATAGCAAAATTTTACGAAAAACTGGATTTTCATTTATTCCATTTTCTGATACTTTGTACATTTTATAGCAGAAAATGATTTTATATTGGAGAATATTGCGTATAATCCAGCGTATTCCTACATTAACCGAATCGAAATCTGTGCCTAAATCTACCCTATACTATGCAGCCAAACTTTAGAAAACAAAGAAATTATTAAAAAAAATTTTGATGGATAATTTACAATAGAGGAATTGTTTTGAAATCATTAGAAAATTATTTAATATTTTTACAAAAGTGCAGTTTTGTTCATTTATGGTTTTCCAACGTTTAACAAGTCTTATGCGCGTAGGATTAGAATGAATCAATCTGAAACTTTAAAGATATCTTATATTACTTATTCGCATTACAACCATGAACTCCGTTTTCTAAAAAAAAATTATTAATAAAGTGTCGCCTACGAATAGAGTTAAAATGTAGTCTTTTTAAGTTCTTTTTACAATGAAAATTCAATATAATTTTTTTTTCTTTATAATTATGTTTTTAAAAATTTAAGGTCACAGTTATGTGTGGTACAGGTGTTAGACATTACATAATTTACATCATTAGTAAACAAATGAATGTAATCGCTGAAACCGGAAATAGGCGTAACGGTAAATAGAACATGTTATTACTATGACATAATGCTATAAGGGTCAATTTCGTGATCATGGAGGGTACGTTCGCATAATTGGACAAAATTAGGTTAGGTAGTAACATTGGGGGGGGGGTGTGGAGGGGGTATTTTCTCTTAGTAAAAGGATGATTGTAATCGCTAAAAGCAAGACGCAGAATTAACTCTTTATTTTCTATGAAGTAGTGCATCGAAGAATGAAGTGAAATGGTCAGAAATAACCGGCAGCGTAAAAGAATGAAGAACATATAACTGGGTGGAGTGTGGTAAAAGGGGAAGAAAGAGATATCGTACGGATTTGCATGCACTCAGGTAGTCGTAGTTATTCAGAATGATGTCATGAGGTGGGTTTGAGAAGGGCCGGAGGGGTGCGGTTATGCCCACTTGCACATATGTATGCACAGTTGTGTCCATGTACACATAAGTATGCGCAGTAATAACTGTGGGAACACAGGCGTGCGCAGAAGTTATTGCGTATACAGATGTATGTGCAATAGTCACTTCATGCATGTAGGCATGCGCAGTAGTAATTGCATGCACACAGGTATGCGTAGAAATGACTTCGTGCACGTAGGCATGCACAATAGTGATTTCATGCACACATGCATGCGCAGTAATACCTTCATGTGCATAAAAATGTGTTAAAATTTAAGGTATTTTACACTTCATTTTTTATTTAGAAAACATCTGACGTATTTCGCAAGGGATTCTTTATTCATTTATTTACATATATTGCGATGACATCATCATCTTATTGTTATGTAAATATATGTGTTGATACTTAAGTTAAAAGTATCTCATAACATTAACAATCATATTCTTTATATTATAAATAATACTTATAAATGATTTTATATACAAAATGAATATTAATATCTATTTTCTATAACTCATATTTATATTGATACCGTCAACAATCGAAATTGTGACGTCTGTGATTCCTAGAATTATTATATATGAGATTTACTATTTTACGCTTCTAGCCGACTTTGTGCATTATATTTCCTAGGAGCAGCAACTCGCTACGTAAGTGCTGCATATGCAATATAACATATCATCCGGCGTGCAAGCCTCTTGCAGTGCTTACCCGCGTACAAAGAAGTGCACTACAGCTACAAACCAAAGCGGTAGCGTGCCAGGCATGCATCGACTCGAAGAGGTCGATGTTCAAGTCGGCAGTCACGTGCGCGACGAACGCTAACAACAACATGAGTGGGAAAGAGAAAGAGCTAGCCGCGTCCACTCCGGCCAATAAAAAGCCTGCAACAGCTGCGCGCACCAATCAGGCGAGCAAGGCCGCGCCCACCAACTCCTCACTCTCTCCGTTGCAGGGGATAGGCCCCGCCCCCACCAGCAGCCTACTCCGGTTGGCCGCGCAGATTCCTGTGACGTCACTAGGCCCGCCCATTTCCAGCACGGGAGCAGAGCACAATGGGGAATCCCCGAGTGACGTCACGGCCAAGAGTACGGATTCAAACCGAGCTAATAATACTTCGCAGTCCTCCTTCTCCAAAAATAACAGTAGCATTAATGGCATAAATGCGTCCGTCATTCGTATGCTAGACAGCACCGCGTTAAAAAAGGGAACAACGGTCTCCTGCCTGGTGGAGTACGCGAATTTAACTTCAAGAAACATTGACAATGCACTTGCTAGACATTGCACCTCTATTGAAGGCAGATTGGAGGCAATTGTAAATAGGCTAAATACGTTACCAGCAGTACATACTTTGGCACTTTCAATTGAATCCAAGCTGCAAAAAATTGAGGAAAAACTGTGGAAACAACACTCCCAGCTGGAGGAGATGAAAAAGGAGAAGCAAGTGCTTTGTCAAGAAATAGATAACCTAAAAATCAAAAGTAAAAAATTACACGATAGTAACGTCGACACGAACAATTTGTTGACCAATACAGAGGTAAATTATAATATGTTGATTGAAAAAATTGATAATCTAGAGCAGACTAATCTTGAGTCACAGACAAAAATTGATAATTTTATATTAAATACTTTTGAAAACGATTTCCAAAACTTAACTAATAAAATCAATAGAGTTGAAAGTGATAACAAAGAAACAATAACGAAAATAGAAAAAATAATAACAAAAGAAGACTTTACCTCTGCATATACCACTACTATCGACAAAATTGAAAGAAATGTAGAAAACATCCAAAAAGATAACCAACTTATATTAAATAAAATTGAATTCCAACAAATCGCAGTGCTCCAGTACACAAAACAATACCGTTTCTCTGACAAGTACAAATAAATGTAATAATAATAATAATGCGTCTGCTACAAATAGTACTTTACTCGACAATTATAGTAATATAAGCGACACAAATGACAATTGTAATATCAATAATGACGGGTTTATCCAAGTTGTAAATAGTAGGAAAAAAACATCTAGTCCTTTGAATAAGTACAATATCGACAATGATGATGCTGCAGCATCACCTGCACGAAGCACGCGGGTGCAAACGATTGATGGGGGGACAATGCACAGTAAAAACATTAAAAGCGGTAATACGGAGCTCATTATTTCAAACATTTTCGACGGTGATGTCTCTAAGCGTGTTGACGTTGCACACGCGTTACTGTGCCGTGTCCTTCCATCAACACGAAAAATAGATATAATAGGCACACGCCTGCTTCGGTCAGAGGAACCGACAGCTCCGACATCAGCAGATACAAATAGCGAACGTAGACGGTCACCATGGGTTGTTACCCTTTCCAACAGTGCGTTAGGCGAGAAAATAATGCGAGCCAAAAAGCTTATCACTGGCTTTCATGCTAGAGATGTCGACATTGCAGCTCTTGACCAGGACACAAGGGATGAGATTATAAATGGGAAAATTTTTATAAATGAATTATTAACAAAAGAATGTTTTATTAAATATAGAAGTCTCAAGGCCCTTGTGATGAGACTTAATTTTAAATATGTTTGGCATAGAGGGGGCCGTTTCCTGCTGAAGAGGCGCGATGGCGACGTCTCTCATGAATTTTCATCTGCGGCTGATTTACAAACAATAGTGGCATCATATGCCATTAATCAACCATCACAAACTGTAAATAATATAACAAAAAACGTTGATAAAGAAATCGTAATTGATAAATATGTTATTCAGTCAACTGCTGCAAAAAATTGACTATCCGCAGACACTGCTGGGGGGGTTCACTGTAAGGGACTGAGGGCAGGTTTTGTCAATGTTACCTCACTGATGGGGCACATTGGCATGATTAAACAACAACTTTCAGCTCGTCCTGCCTACCATCTCTTCGGGGTTGCTGAGTCGCACCTTGACCCTGATGTTGGGAGTGATCTCATTCAGATCGACGACTATTCACTACTTAGACTTGATCGCAACAAGCTAGGGGGCGGGCTGGTCCTGTACATTCATAACACTTTCAAGGTCAATTTACTATGCAGCTCTCGAACAACACAGGAGGGCAGGCCATTTATACCTGAATACTTAATGTGCAGTGTTCAGCAGGGCAGCCTTCCCCCCGTCTTTGTTGCTTTAATATACAGACCACCACACGTACCGTTTTTACAGGGCTCTGACTTAACAGACAAACTAACGATACATACCCAAGACTTTAGTCACAAAATTATTATGGGAGATCTGAATGCGAATCTACTCGGAACGTCAGCCGATGCAAAATTTGTTAGGCGGTTGGCTGATAATCTTAACCTTCATATAATTGATCATGGTGCGACTCATCATCTCACGGATTCTCACACGTGGATTGATGTGATCTTGACAGATAATAATGACGTTGTACTGAGCAGGGACAATCGGCCGGCGCCTTTTCCCAGTCATCATAACATCATAGAGTTCGATATTGGGGTCGAAACTGCTGCATCCCCTGTGGCTGAATCTTTCAGCTACAGGGATTTTAAATCGATCCAGTAAGACGACCTCCTGTCTCACCTAGCTGACTGTGATTGGTCGCAGATCGATGGTCCCGCGGCGGGTGTTGACAGTCAATTAGAGTGCCTCAGTGTCAACCTCATGGCTGCGAGAGATAAAATTGCACCGTTAAAAGAATTCACGCCGAAAAAGAAAACGAATCCACTATGGGTTGATGCTGAACTAATACATCTTTACAAAAAACGTGACTCCGTACGACGACGCTATGCGCGGACCAAAGACGACAGACTGTGGCGGGAGTATCAGGGCTTTGCAGCTGAAGCTATATTACGAACGAAGGAAACAAGGGAAAGATTTTTACAAAATAGAATTTCTGATGCGATTGATAATAAGAAAGATATCTGGAAAGAGCTCAAGGCTCTGGGCCTTCTGCCAAAGACAAGAGAGAAGCTTCATGGTTTTTCACCGGAAGAGCTCAATGCCCACTTTGCAGGGGTGTCGATCTCCCAAAATGAGGGTAATGAAGAACTTGACAACGTCCTGACCACTGCCAGTGATGACGGCTTTGTTTTCCGAGAGGTCAGCTTCTCGGACGTGGTCCTGGCTATTGCCCACTTCTCATCACAGGCCAGAGGGGAAGACGGCATTCCCCAAAGTATAGTTGCGAAGGCTCTTCCGTTTGTGGGAGATCATATTGTTAAGATCTTTAACTCATTTCTGTCCAGTGGCATTTTTCCGGGAAATTGCAAGGGAGCTCAGTTGGTGCCTTTGAAGAAGAAGCCTGTCCCATCTACGGTGTCATATTTCCGACCAATTGCCCTACTGAGTTTCCTTTCTAAAGTCCTTGAAAAAATAGTACACGACCAAATAACTGACTTTTTACGAGAAAATAATACTTTGGACCCGATGCAGACTGGTTTTCGACAGAATCACAGTACACAGACAGCACTACTGAAACTGACGGAAGACATAAGATCAGGCATTAACAACAACAAAAAACTATTGACTATTTTGTTAATGTTTGATTTTAGCAAAGCATTCGACACCATCTCACACACTAAACTGCTGCGTAAGCTGATGCGCATGGGATTCTCCAGGAGTGTTCTCCTGTGGCTTAAGTCATATATTATGGGGAGACGACAGAAAGTCTTCACAATCACAAACGGGGATTCAGGTTGGCTAACCACCAATCTTGGCGGTCCACAGGGCTCAGTCCTGGGACCCCTGCTTTTCAGCCTGTACATAAACGACTTATAAGACGCACTCGACTTAGATGGTGTCGAACACATACTTTACGCTGACGACTTGCAAACCTACACACAAGTGACCCTGAAGGGTCTTCGCGATGGTATCGGTCGCATGTCGGCTGTAGCACAAGCAGTGTCGAACTGGGCAACGTCAGCTGGCCTGCGCCTCAATGTCGGCAAGACAAAGGCGATCAGTTTTGGATCTGATCACAACATCAAACAGGTTCAGAACCTTGACTTGCAAGGCATTGAGATACAGACCGGCGTTCACGTTCCCTTTGTCGATACAGTCACCAACCTCGGCGTGGTGATGGACGGAAGGTTGACATGGAAGCCGCAACTGCATGCGGTCAGTAGAAAAGTAAATAGAGCTCTGTATAGCTTAAAACTTTTCCGTTCAAGCACCACAGAGATACTGAGGAAGCAGTTGGCATGTGCACTGGTACTACCTCACTTAGACTATTGCTCAGTGGTTCTTCTTGACGTGTCAGGGGAGCTCAAGACACGGCTACAACGTCTACAGAATGCATGTGTGAGATACATATGTGGTGTTAGGCGAGATGAGCATATCACCGCCTACAGGAAAAAACTGGACTGGTTAGATCTCAAGGTGAGGAGGGAGTATTTTATGGGGCTGCTGCTTTACAAAGCGGTTGTCATGCGGCAGCCACCATATCTTACTGCCCTCTTTGAAAAAAACCAGGCCAGGACTTCAAGTAGGGGTGGTATGAAAGAGCTCTCGGTTCCGGGGTCGCGCACCGATAAGGGCCTTTTCTCATTTAGAGTTCAAGGTGCGCACCTCTGGAATTCGCTACCGAGCAGTGTGAGGTGCCTGCCATCTTTTTGTAAATTTAAAACGGCGTTTAGCAGGCACCTTAAGCAATTATATGGTGAAGAGAATGCATAGAGGTGACTCGGATATTTATTTAGACTATTTATTTATTTGAATTATTTATTTATTTAATTTATTTATTTATTTATTTAATTTATTTATTTATTTAATTTATTTATTTATTTATTTATTTAATTGATTTATTTATTTATTTAATTTATTTATTTATTTATTTATTTATTTAATTTATTTATTTATTTATTTAATTTATTTATTTATTTTAATTTATTTATTTATTTATTTATTTATTTATTTATTTATCTATTTAATTTAATTATTTATCTGGTTTATTTATTTATTCGACTTAGTTATTTATTAATTTATTTATTTATTAAATATGTTTAGTGTTAGGTGTGAATGTATTTATTAGCGTGATTGTTAAAGTGTCATGAATGAGTGTGTTTTAAATTTTGACGTGATAGTATACGTAAAAATTTAGCAAAGTATGTGTATGTATTCTTTTATTTTTAATATGTTATCTCTATTGTATTTATTTTATTCTATGTATTATTTTTTGACGAAGCGTGTTTCTGTGATATCTGACTATGACTAGTTCATTATATTTAAATTTTATAAACTGACGAACTGATAAAGCGAATAATATTATTTAATAAGAAATGCAATAAGTGAACGTTAATGTAAGATAACAAATACATAAAATTGACTGATATTTTAATTATTATAACTACATGTACATGCAATTGTAAGATTTTCGTCTCTTGATGAATAAAAAGTATATCTATCTATCTATCTCTCTCTCTCCCTCTCTCTCTCTCTCTCTCTCTCTCTCTCTCTCTCTCTCTCTCTCTCTCTCTCTCTCTCTCTCTCTCTCTCTCTCTCTTTCTCTTTCTGTCTGCTACTCTCTCGCGATGAAGCACGGCACAGTGTGCGTATGTATGTGTTTATGCCGTATCGTGTATAACACGTCGTAGCCATGTATGTGGGTAAGCCGCGTGTCCATATAATTAATGAAAATTGTTAATGCAACCTTTATAAATTGTTCCAATATGAAATTATTTATTCTGTTGAATACTGTACAAAAAACTAATAATAACAAGTTTGGTGATTAAGAATCATCAATTCTTTTTTTTTCATACCGTTTTTTCATTTTTAAGATACTTTTGTAATTAATGAATAAATCCGTTGTTCATAAATTCGAACAAAGTTACAAAAATACGAAAAAATTTTATTTCTAAAAGTAGTATACATTATATTCATAAATTAAATTTAATCGACAATTATACTGTTGCAATATTTATTATTGACAATTGAAAAAAGTGTAACTTGATATGCAAAAACAGTTTTTACAAAATTTAAACATTTTCTCATAATCTATGCTATACTTTTGCATAGGTTCAAAAAATGTTTTATTTATTTCAGGCCATAAATTGAGTTAAAAATTTTGTTAAATTATTTAAAATAGATTTTGTCTAATAGGCGTGCGTAAAGAATATTTTTAAAGAACCCCTATTTATATTACAAAAATATGCTTTTACTCCAATAACTTTTAAAAAGAAATTTATTTAATAGTTTCAAAATAAGAGAAGACTGTAGAGCATTTTTCAGTTAATCGATATATTTTTTATATTTTCTTTTACAACCCAATATGGTCGGCTATTCATTTTCAGTTAAGAACATAATTTGATATATAATTGCATACTTTCTTCGTAAAGTTTTGGAATTTTCATGATATTTTCATGATTTACGGAGATAGAGCAGTCTAAAGTTTTTGTGATTATTTTATCCTTCCTACTTTACCGACCCAAGAATTATAAAATATTGGCTTTAATTAAAATAATAAGTATAATTACGAACAACTAAGAGGTCATTGCCCTCCGTAATACAATTATCTATCACTGTGCGAAGTTTCAAACAAAAACTTAAAAACCTCTACGAACGGCTTTCGAACGAAATTTGAAGGTTCGAGTCTAGACTAATAGACTAATATAAATTTCGTTCGAATGGCATTCGTAGAGGTTTTGAAGTTTTTGTTTGAAACTTCGCACAGTATTAGATAATTGTATTATGGAGGGCAATGATGTCTTGGTTTTTCATAATTTAGTTTATTTATTAATTGTAATCAATTGTTAAACAATTTGAGGTTAGGAATTTCAAATATATTCAAATTTTGAAAATGTAAAAAGAAATGTGAGTCAGCTTTGATATTTTATCAATTGTGTATATACCGCCAACAAAATAATTTTTAGTAGCCGACCGTGTCTCTATGGAATAACATTTAATTGAGTTAAAAGTTGAGTTCACAGTTAAAATGAGTTTGAATAAATTATTTTGAATAACTAACTCGAATTAGTACACTTAATGAACATATTTAAGATTTTCTTAGTTATATGTTATCATTTTATCTTAAACTTATTCGTAAATATATGCATTATATACATTAAAAATTATTTTAATCACAATATTGTTTCTTAAAATATGCTGTTTTTGCATAAGTTTAAATCACAAAATAATATGCTATGCTATGTTTTTGCATAAGTTTAAATCACAAAATAATATGCTATGCTATGTTTTTGCATATTTTCTAAAAATAGTGTATTTTTATTCCGTATGTCTCAAAACATGTTCCTAACATGTTTTTAGAACAACTTTCTTTTTACTATCACAAAGCTTCCTCTTTGAGGAAGCAAAAATAATCTTTAGTTAATTGACTAGAGGGCTTTGAAGAGCCTACAGAAGTATCGATTGAAAAATAAGTAATAATTTTTTACGAATCTGTTACCGACATCAACTATTTGCTTCCTCCTAGAGGAAGCTTTGTAATAGTAAAAAAAATTTATTAAAGACATCTTACAAACGTGTTTTGGACCAATTGGATCCATGGATATGGTTGGATTTGGATTTGGACCATCCATGTCTGTATGGATGTGTGTATCTGTGTGCGTATATACATATAGCCCTCTATATCTCGAGTAATCCATGGTATAAATTAATGTTTCAGGGCTCATTTTTTTGTTGTTTTTCTTAAAGGAAGGTAGCTCAAAAATATTTTCTTTTGTTTTTCAATGCGATTTTGTTTTTTCAACGGTATTGCGATTTTTAAGTTTTATTTTTTCGGATTTTTTGATACTTTAGAAATAATATCAGCGGTTCAATGATAATGCATTTAAAAGAGCGTAAAATTACATATCTTTTTCGACCCGAAATTTCTGATAAAATTTTGTTATACACGAAAACATCATTTCTTTTAAACGGTTATATCTTGGAAATATATCATAGAAATTTATTTTTAAATTTTCTGCTATTAATAATATGAAGCGGAACATTTAGTAAAACGTTTAAGTATTACTACTTTTCTGCCTCCGAGAAAAATCATTTTAAAAAAAATCGATTTTCTATGTCCTACGATAACTTGAGTAAAACGGCATTATTCCATTTAAAAATTTTCAAAAAGGTAGCGTTTAACTTTCTTTTGGCTGAGTTATTTATCCACATCACGAGGACTATTATTTTTCAAGTATTTGAGGTTACGTTTTTTTTCTTCAAATCTTTTTTGATCGGTTGTATTTCGAGAACGGCGCAGTTATATTTTGCCAACTGCGGCTCATTTTTTTCGCTTTTCAATGAGGATTCTGAATTAAAAATAAATTTAAAGTTTCATTGACCTGTTTTCGTTTTATGATTTCTCTGTTTTACGATATACTGAAATCGATGAGGTAAATTATTTTAGTATGTTAGAAATAAATTGATCACTTCAGTATAAATGTATTTCAAAGAGCATACAATTACCTATCTTCTCCGACACGGAATTTGTTATACTTCCCTTGTGTCGGTGTACACGAAAACGTACTTTTTTGTTTATCGATATGTCGGAAACATATGCTGGAAAATTTGTAAAATAAATTGTGCTAAAAAGAGTAGCTTTCCACTATCTCTTGGTTGAACTGTTTGTCCAGACTATGAAATCTTTTATCCTTCAAGATATTTGTTTTTTTTTTAAATTTGATTGCTTATATTTTGAGAATGTCGCGTTCATTTTTTGTTAAACAAATGATTATTTTTTGTTTTTTGATGAACATACGAAATTAATAAAATAAAGATTCCTCGATTCGTTTTTGTTTTATAACTACTTTTCCATTGTACGGTATTTTGAAATGTATACGGTCATTTATGATCATAATCTTATAATTTTTTGTAATTTATCTTTTAAGTGGTCAGCCTGAATGTATAGATAGATAGATATACGATTTATTTTGTCATTTGGCAAAAATACATTACATAAATTGTTATTTTGTCTTTACATTAAAATCTTCGATCACTATCACAGGTCGTCAGTATATAAATATAAAAATAATTGTTGCACAATTTGTCATTATCCAATATATCACAGTATGTCTATATCACAGATTCATAACAATTTCTGGAGGTTAACTCATTCTTGCATACACGTACATCCATCACGTCACAATTTAAAAACAATTACAATTAAGCAAATACGTACACTCATCACACACGCAGATAAATTCACTCACTCTTCATTAAAATATACTCTTTAAAAAATAAAAATAAAAAGATAAAATTAATAAATAAACAATTAAATAAATAAATAAATAAATAGATAAATAAATAAATAAATAAGTGAAAATAAATACCTATGTATTCCTCTGTCGTTATGAAAAATGTCAAATTAATCACCGTGCAGTTGCCTGAGGTGCCTGTCTAACGCCGTTTTAAATTTATATAAGGGCGGCAGATACTTCACACTGCAGGGGAGGGAGTTCCAGAATCGCGAGCCTTGGGCTCTAAGCGAGTAAAGACCCTTATCAGTCCGCGATCCCGGAACCGAGAGCTCTTTCACACCACTCCTACTGGAAGTCGTAGCTGTGTTTTTACCAAAGAGAGCCGCAAGATACGATAGTTATTCGATATTTATTGCTTTATACAATAATAACCCCGCAAAGTACGCTCTTCTTTCCTTTACGGTTAGCCAGCCAAGATATTTCCTGTGAGGAGTGATGTACTCGTCTCTTCTAACGCCACAAATGTATCTCACACATAAAGTATGAGACAATGTAAAAAATCAAAATAAACAACTAGGGGGGGGGTGGGCTATTTCTAAACGAGAATGACGATTGAGCACGACTGGAAGGCGAGGGCGCTGAAGGCGCCCGAGACGTACATGAGTGCTTAAATCATCATCCGAGTCTGAAAACGCACTTTCCACCCGGGTTACACACCGTATTTTTGTTTAACAAGGGTGTCAATAGGGCATTTGTAATGCATGTAAAGCGAATGGGGAAATGGGCATTTTGAGTCATCCACCAGACCTAGGACATAAAAAAATAATTTTTAAAATAATTTCGAATTTTTTTGAATTTTTTGAATTTTTCTCAAAATTTTGAATATTTTTCAAAATTATGAATTTTTTTCTTAGTTCTTATTTTGTTTTAACGGGGTTGGACGTAAGTGGGTGCAGGTTTCATATCCATGTGATTATGCCTGTTTTGGTTTATTTTTTGTTTGTTTACAAAGAGAAAGCTTTGTAACGATGAAAATTTTCGGTTAAGGGATTTTGACAAATCTCGATGTTTTTGAGGTTCTTGAGTCAGAAAAATATATTTTTAAAATATGTATGTCTATATGTATGTGTGTATGTGTGTGTATGTATGTATGTATGTACGTATGTATGTATGTATGTACGTATGTATGTATGTATGAAACCAAAAACGCAAAATTTGTATCCACTATAACTCTTGAACGGAAGCAAATTCTTAAAGTGCGCGTAATTTCCTTTCGATTTATGTATTTTAAACTATTCTTAAGCTAATTTTAACAATTAAACGTGCATTTATGTGTATGTGTGTGTGTGTGTGTGAACGTGTGTGTGGGTGTGTGTGTGTATGTGTGTGTGTGTGTGTGAGTATGTGTGGGTGTATGTATGTGTACGTGTGAACACAAAATTTCTGTTCACCATAACTCTTGCAAGGAAGCATGTTATGAACTGAAATTTTGCAGACATATTAGATATGTCTGAACATAGATGTGATGAAAACTTGGAGCTAAATAGATAATATTTAGGACGTTTTTTCATAAGATAATTATTTTTTAGAAAAAAGTTAAAAAATAAATTTTCTTTGTGGTACTTCTTATTCAAGATATATAAAAGATATACATACATTCTTAAATTACGCATAATTTCCTTTCGATTTATGTCTTTTAAACATATTCTGAAGCTATTTTTAAAAAATAAATATAAATATAAATATTTCGATATATAGAAATATAAAAGATAGAAATTCTTAAACTGCGCGTGATTACCTTTCGATTTATATCTTTTAAAAATATTTTTAACGTATTTTTAAGAAATAAGCGTGAATTTAAAAACTTTTAACAAAGTAACCATTTTATCAAATTAAAAATTATTTTTTTCGGCAGTTTGTATTGAAGATGTGTAAAAGATAGATAGAAATGTTTAAAGTTCGCATGATTTCTTTTCGATTATGTATTCTAAAAGTATTCTTAAGTTATTTTTAAGAAATAAACGTGAATTTAAAAAGATATAAATTTAAATGCGACTTTACAATAAGCAGGTATGTTATAAAATCAAAAATAATTTTTTCCAGAAGATTGTATTAAAGATTTTAAAAGATAGACATAAATTCTTAAAATGCGTGGCTTTACTATTTTATTTAAGTCTTTTAAAACTATGTTTTAGGTATTTTCAAAGAAAAACTAGTATTTAAATTACTTTCAGAACATAACTTTTTATAAAATTAAAAATAATTTATTCGGCAGTTTATATTAAAGATATATAAAAGACAAGAATACATATTTAAAGTGCGTAGGATTTTTTTTCATTTTGTATTGAAGATGTTTCAAAAATAGACATAAATAAATTCTGAAAACGCGTAGAATGTTGTTTTTATTTATGTGTTTTAAAACTGTTCTTAAGCTATTTCTAAGAACAAACTAGAATTTAAAGTATTTTTGAAAAGTAGCTATTTTAACAAATATAAAATAATTTTTCAATTTGTATTGAAGATATATAAAAGTTGGATATATATATTCTTAAAACGGCAATTTGAAAAATGTATCCACTTTTTCTAAAATCCCTATTCTACGAAATTATTTTTTTTAAATTTACCAAGGAAAATTAGCCGACGGTCGTCGATACTGCCGAGGGTGATAGAGAGAGAGAAAGCGAGAGCGTGCGCAATCATCGACTGCATCTGCCGTCCTAAAGCACCATCATCGTCGAGGAGTAAGTGGTCACCGGTGTTTCATGCCGTTCCGTGTTTCCTCTCTTCCAGTGTGTGCGTGCGCGTAGTATAGATAGTTCGTGTTTGCGTGCGTTACAATTTTCGGAGTCTCGTGTTCGAGAAGTACTCGCGCGCGATAACAGTACCTTCAGCTTCACCGCTGAAGCTCGTGATTTTAGCTGCAGCTGCAGCTAAAGTAATAGTTTGAGTCTCGTGCGTGGGTCTAATCAAAGCGTCGCGTAGTAGGTACGTGGCTGACGCCGAGTAACCCTGTTAATAGGTCTCTATCCCATCGATTGTACGGAAAGTAAATAAAGAACTATTATTACCGAACCCTAAGTATTGGTTATTTATTGAATGTATTAAATACGCGCATATATGGTATAATTTAGTATTCAATAATCCCTGACTGATCCCAAAGGGCGTTATACAATTAATTGGAATCGTTTTTTTCTTATACAATTATAATTAACTTAATAACTACATAATTTGCAATTGTCAATTATCCAATTATTTGATTATTGATATAATAATAATATATTTTTTTATTAAATATAATTCATCGTTAGAATAGCATATTCTATATACTTTGTAGAGCCTGTTTGGTTATAAGTATGTAAGAATGTATAGAACGGGTAAGTGCCTTGCTTGTCAATCAGAAGGTCGGAGATTCCATTTCTACTGAGATAGTGAACCTTGTAGTGCGCACGATAGTGTTATATTGTAAGGGGTGTGACATATAAAATGACACAATTCTAAAATTTTTGTCAGTACCTCAAAATAAAAGCATTCCTGAAAATAAACTTGTGCTGAATTAAAGAAAGAGAGATAGGGATAGTAATAGCAGGTTAGGTTAGGTAAGGTTGGGTTAGGATTGGGAAATTGTTGTTTGTTAAATAGATAAATGAAATAGGGGAACCGAAACATGCACACATTCCGACACGGAACACACGCTACTTATTATTATTAATTATTAATCGCGCACATATGTATTATATATTTCACGAGGGAGAATTGATGTGTAATAGACACACAGAAGGCACACCACACACATACTTTTCAACAGCCCAACCGCCGTTTCAGCATGCCGAGACAGGAGCTCAGCCAAATCTGAGCAGCACCAGGAGATCCGGAAGTGGGAGATGCTGTATGGACGCAAAAGTATTCTTTTCTTCCTCTGTTTCAGCAACAGAACGAGAGAGGCAGCAAAAATTACCCGGACTTAAAAAAATGGACTAAAATAAAAAATAGCTTTAATTTCAGCTTTGTTTAATACAAAAATGTTAATCTGGACCAAAGTTATTAACTTTCAAAGAAAGTGATGAAAAACGCATCTAAATTCAAGAATTTTAACTCTTATAAATACTGTGATTTTTCATGTAACTTTCATGGCTTTATTTGAAAGTTAAGAACTTTGGCCCAGATTTATATTTTTGTACGAAACAAAGCTAAAGTTAACACTCTTTTTGTCTAGTTTTATTTACGTTGGGGTCATTTTGTCGAGCGTAAGAACATGCAGAGCTATGAACAAAAATAGAAGAACCATTTTCTACTAAAATATAGCACAATTGATATCAATTGTTTGATATCTCGAGAATAATATTGAAATGCGTTTTTATCGAAATTAAAGTTTTCAACTTTAAAAAATGGTTTGCGCATATGGTTTTAACGAATCTTTTTGAAACTTTTAAGAAATATTTATTACTATATTTTGAATAAAAGCTATCCCTTTCGAACTTACTACACTACCATGGTTTGTAGCATATGATTCAATACTGCGAACAAGTAAATATATCGAACGTGTAATTTTAACCTGAAATAAATAAGATAAAATAAATAAATATGTACAAATTGTTATAAATAAATCTCGTTTTTTACTGTTTTTAAATAGTTTTTTAATGCTCATCTAAATAGTTTTTTAGAAGAATTAGGCATCAATAAATTTTATAGAGTGATAACTTTGGTTTGTTAATTCTTTAAAAACATATAGGAATTTTTTAATACACAAGCTTAATATTGTGTGCGTATACTACATTTTGCAATATTACTAAGATTGGTGAAAATTAAAACTAATTAATATTAATTAATTGTGAGGTAAAATCAAACGTATATTGTAAAATGTCTGGAAACTTGGTATACATTACTTTCATCTAATAACATTAATAGGAAAAAAAATTCAAGTTATTAGGTCAACAATAGCAGATTTTTTTTAAACACCATTGTCATACCTTAATTATGTTTTTCAATGTTCATGATGTTCCATGATGCGCAACAAATAACATCGAATTATTCTTAATTACTGCAGACTGTTTGTGAAAAATGTTTCAAAAATATTGTCCAATTTAAAAAAAAAACATTTTTCATAATTTTAACTCTTTTCACTTCTAGAATACAGTTTTCTTTTATTATTGATTCAAAGAAAAATTTATGTTAATTTTTAAAAGGAAATAAATTACTTTAAAAATACTAAATTGGACAGTTTCTTTATATCGGTTCTAAGTATGAAAAACAATTGTTTTTTGGATACTTGAGACAAAATTGTTTGTCCATGCAGATTATATCTGAGCCAATAAATAAAGGTTTTTCCCAAAAAACTTTTATTATAAAATTTAAATATTAACTAACATATTACTAAAACATTATTTTATGACATAATACAGCGTACTATCAATTAAATAATTAAAAATGTTCTTATATATGTATACATTTTTTGTAATAAAAGACGATTTAATTTTTTTTGCGTATTTTTAAAAGTTTCGTTACTGTAGCAAATTAAAAACATTTTTTTTATTTTGTGTTGTATGTATCTAAAAATGTGCAAATATTTTTAAAATAAACCGGATTTTAGTTTGATTTATATATCTAACAATTATTTTGAAGCCATTCTAAGTAAAAAATATATTAATCTTGCATACACGTTTTTCTATAACTAGTTTCTTTAATAAATCGATAAATAATTTTTTGATTTCGTCCTGTAGATATTTGAAAAAATATATATAATCTTGCAATAGACATGGTTTTAATTGCATTTATATATCAAATTTTCACTTACATGCTATTTTGGAAAAAGTAATAAAATTTGGAGTAATTCAAGTTTATTGTTCAGAACTTTTTGGCAGTGCAATCGCTAAAGCACGTACCATACCAGAAATGGATAATAGTATAAAAGCTTTACATAAATTACATAATTATATGAGTATGGATGTTTGACATAAAACGCATAGTTATACGTAAGTATGAATACTTAACATAAAATACATAATTATTTTTTTTTCATGTATCCAAAATTAATTTGCTATTTAAAAACTTACTTGAAATTAAGATTTTTAAAGGAAAAATGTACTTCAACGATGCCAGTAGTTTTTACACGAGTGCGAAGTATATCCTGCTCTGTTGGTTGATATTCTTTAGCTCCTAACCGATCTAGGTCATCCAGAAAACTGAAACATTGAATGAATGATATAATGAATAAAACAGGTGAATTTAACTACAAAGATTAAGCAAAATAATATTAATGAACACGGTATAGCTGAGATGAATAGTAAATACTAACTAATGAGCAAAGCCTTCGGGGTTGAAACGTGGATATATATTCTTTCAATTTACTCTTTTTACCTCTTTAAAAATTAGAATATTCATATATTAATGCTATTTTACGCATGAACAAACTATCAATAATTTTGTGTAAGCTATATAATTTATTTTTCTAATAAGAAAGGCACGTTTAAAAAGATTAATTCTTTAATGAAACGTTGCAAACTTGTAACAATACGACCCCTCGCCAGATGCTCGGAACTAAACCAGGATGTTTTCGAGGGGGTAGGAAATCTTTAGAAAATAAATGGAAGCTATAATTACAGAAAGTAAATGTTTTTTTATTAATTTATTAACTTTGAAAGAGAATAATAAAAATAATAAAAGAATGAAATGAAATTAGTAATAATAGAATAAATTAAGTTTAATAATTAATAAAATAAACAAATTAATCATGGTTCTGTAAATTATCTTATTGTTATTCTTATGTGTCTCTAATTGCTTCTTAGGAACCTGAAATACACATAATAAATACAAAATAATTAGACTACACTCTTATAATTAATACAAACCTCAAATATATTGAAAAATAATATATTTCATTGTCTAAATAAATAACTCAGTCAAGAGATAATGAAAAACTACCCTTTTAAAAAGTTTTAGATAAAATGCTGCTGATCTGCTCCAGTAATCGTTCAAATAAAAAATATATTTTTTTACAGAGAATGGTAAAGACTAGACATTTTTAATAAATATTATTCTATATATTCCTAATCATCTTCAATATATTTCTTAGATATCACCGTTTCAACAAAAAATGAAGTTTCCGTGTATAACAAAACAAGGTATAGAACTTATCCAACATTTCGGCTCGGGAAAGACAGGTAAACTTATACTCTTTCGAACACATTTATATTAAATCAATAATAGATAGATAGATAGATAGATTAAGATTTATTTTTACACTTGTCAAAAAATTATGTATAAAGTCACAAATTACACACTATTATCTTAGGAAAATGTGTTCGAAAGAGCGTAAGTTTACCTGTCTTTCTCGAGCCGAAACTTTGGATAAGTTCTATACCTTGTTTGTTTATCATAATTCATCATAGATTTCGTCGTTACAGATTTCGTCGTTATTTAAATGTTGCACAATTTCCAATTCATTTCATCTAAACTATCATGTTAAAGCACATCTTTATAAAAATCTTATTTACTAGTTTTATATATTACACAAAGAATCGTAATACTCAATCGGCATCACAAGCCTTTTTGCTATTCTCCTCGTAAATATGCATACGTAACGCCACCTTAAATTTACTCAAAGAAGAAAGGTATCTAATACTTCTACGTAGAGAATTCCAGAGATGAGCACCTTGGGCTTCAAACGATTTCAGGCCAGTATCAGTGCGCAACGATGGAATTTCATGTTCTTTTGGGTCCCTACCGGAGATCCTGAACTGGATCTTTAAAAAAAAACGGCGAGTTACGGTGGCTGCCCCATGACGACAGCTTTATAAGGCATCACCCCCGTAAAATACATCCTTCTTGTTTCAACATCTAACCAGCATAATTTTCCTATTGGAACTGATATGCTCACCTTTCTAACACCATGGATATACCTCATACAAGAATTTTGCAATATTTGAAGCCGGGTCTGAAGTTGACCTGATACATCAAGATAAACCAGAGAGCAATAGTCAATATTAGAAAGAACCAAAGCTGCCGCAAACTGCTTATGCAATGTTTCGATGGTGCATGATCTAAATGATTTAAGTACATATAGGGCTCTGTTAATATTTCAGCTAATCGCATCCATCTGCGGTTTCCAAGTTAATTTAGAATCCACAACAACGCCGAGGTTGGTTACAGTGTCTTGAAAGGTGATGAACACGTTATCCTGAATCTCAATGCCCGACAAGTCCATATCCTGCACTTTATTAATATTATAGTCGGACCCAAAAATAATGGCCTTTGTTTTCCGGACATTGAGATGAAGGGCGTTTTAAGCCGCCCATGTCGACACTGCTCTCGTGACAGCAGACAGACGTATAATTCCCTCCTTCATATAGGTTTGTAGGTCGTCAGCATAAAGCAAATGTTGAACACTTTCCGATAATTTTCCCTCTGGATTCATGAACCCCACCAATACATTAGAGAGATGATTGACGTAAAAGACAAAAAGAAGAGGCTCCAGAACCGAGCCCTGTGGTACACCAAGATTGGTTGTGAGCAAATCTAACTCCCCGTTGGATGTAGTAACTACTCGTTGGTTACGACCCGTAATATACGACTTAAGCCACATGACTACAGATCTCGAGAAACCCATTCTAATCAATTTGCTAAGTAGTTTAAAAGGTGAGATTCTGTCGAACGTCTTACTGAATGCGCACATCAAGAGGATAGCAAGTAGCTTTTTATTACTATTAATACCAGAACGGATATCCTCTGACAGACTCAGCAGTGCTGTTTGCGTGCTATGATGTTGCTTAAAATCGGTTTGGCGTGGTTAGAGAATTCTCTTGGAAGTTATAAACTCAGAAAGCTGCCCGTGTACTATCTTCTCTAGGACCTTGGAGAGAAAGCTCAAGAGTGCGATTAGACGGAAGTCCAATACGGCAGATGGAATCGTCTTTTTATGAAGGGGCATCAATTGAGCCCTCTTCCAAGAGTCCGGAAAAACACCACTGGATAGTGAAGAGTTGTAGATGTTAATCAAGTAATGACCAATAACCGGTAAAGACTTAGCTATTATATTGTGTGGTATTCCGTCCTCCCCCGTTGCCTGCGATGTGGGCAACGGCCAGGACTACGTCAGAAAAAGTGATTTCACGAAAAGTGAAACCATCATCACTGGCCTTCGACAAAACGTCGTCCATATCCGCATCCCACTCAGTCTGGGAGAGGGAAACCTCTGCAAAGTGGATGTTTAATTCGTCCGGGGTAAACCCATGCAGCTCCTCACGAGCCTGTAGCAGCAGTCCAAGATTGCGGAGTTCTTTCCAAATGTTTTTCTTATTATTGTGTTTCTTTTTGTTTTTCTTGTTATCCAAAGCATACAAAATTCTGTTTTATATGGAAGTCTCACGTGCTTCATTTGAGCGTTGTTTTGCTTGAGAAGTAAGAGACTGGAACTCCTGTCATAAACAGTTGTTACGCGTTCGCTTGTAACGTCGACGGATGGAGTCACGCTGATTAAACAGATGCCTTAGGTCCGCGTCTACCCAAGTCGGGTGACCTGTTTTCTTTGACTTGAACTGCTTCAGAGGGGCAACAGTGACATCTTTACTCGGGCAACTGATTGACGATCAATCGCAAGCATCAAGAAGGGATAAAAGCTCCTACTGTCGAATTGACTTAAAATCAATATATGAGAAGGTGTTAAGAGCAGGCGGCTTTGATGTCTTAATGTTAATTGTAGCATCAATAATATTGTGTCTGCTGGGAAAGGTCGCTATCATGTTCTTTGTACCCAGCACTACATCATTGTTATCAATGAAGATCATGTCAATCCAAGTGTCAGACTTCCTAATGTGGTATGTCGCGCCAAGATTAACCAATATTAAATTTAATTCACAGGCTAAGTCGTTTACTAAAAGCGCGTCTTTCGAGGTTGATAATATATTTGCATTTAAGTCATGCATTAGCAGTTTCTGCTCAAAACCAATTGAGTAGATTCTTAAGTTATCAATGAGATTAGAGTTTTCAGTAAATGATATACCAAGAAGTCGATAAATAAGAGATACGAAAATGTGTGACTTGTTTCATTACTGAATGCTGCACATAATGTATTCAGCGATACCCGGTATGCCCTTATCTCGGCTTGTTGGAGATGAGCACAACACGGTGACTTTAAACATGTTGTGAATGTATAACACTACACCTCCCCCTTGAGTGTTTCTATCCTGTCTGACCGTCGAATAGCTGTTAATGTCTGCTGATACATTGTCAACGTCCGGTCCGAAGCGCGACTCAGTCACGCCGAACAAATGATAAAAAGGAGGCGAAGTCATAAGGAACGATAGGAACACCTCTAAATGCTTGTTCAAAGAGGTCGCACTCACAAAACCTACCCCGAAACCATCACATTCCACCTCTCTGTCTATCTCCTGTTGTAATTAATATTAATTTCTGATTAGGCAGGATTTGAGACTCAGCTAATGTTGATGGACATTCTACTATCGGAGCAATCGCATGTTCCGACGGCGGCGTTACAGTACTGTTTTTGCGTTCACTAGCATAGAATGCAGCGATTGCGTGCAGATCTGCTGCACAAGAGAACGCATGTGACAGTTCACCGTCTTGTCTCTTAACAAGGAAATGACCACTTCTATGCCAAACATATTTAAAACCCAATCCGAGAGCTAATTTTTTGAAACTGTTAAATTCGTGAAATAAATCTTTACTCAAAAGTTCAATTATAAAAACTTTACTTTGAATCAAGCTATTACTCATTTCCTGGTCTAGAGACGTTACGCTGACGTTTCATGTGTTTAAACCTATGAATTTACTTTTTGCATGCATAATATCATTCACAAGTTTGATGGTCGATGTACGGGAGCTTGTAACTGCAGCGCAGTAGTCGCTTTTCTATCTGGCCAGAGCAAACGCGTAGATAGAATGTCTGCTCTTGCAATAGACGGTAGAATAGTGGAGAGGACGGCATGGACCACTTCTGTACGCTGTTGAGCGTTACCTTCAAAGAAGTTAGAAATAATTATTTCTACCGACTCTTCACCATCACTCAACCCAACCAAATCAGTATCATTATTATTAGTACTATTAATATCTAAACTAAAACTAATATTTACAATCTTAATCTTATTGGTGTTACTATCACTACTTTTATCATAATAATTAGCACCTAAATTGCACACGGACTTATCTACATTAGCCTGACATTTAGCATTGTCAACTAATGTTGATATTTTGAGCATTAAGGCGTTTAACTACTCTTTGAGGATTCTATTTATTTGCAGAAACAGTAAACGGTTTTTATTGTTAAATTGTTATTTTGATTGTTCTGTAAATTTTGTTCAATTGAAGAGATTTTACAAAGCAATTTTTCAGAAAGCTCATCTGTTAGTGGGTGCGGAGTCTCGACAAATAGCTTCAAGCTTCTCCACGAACCGTGTCTGAAGATCGCTTAGTGTTGCTTCAAGAATGTCAAACCGTGTGCCAAAGAGATCTAACACAGAAGAAGGAAGAGTACAATAACGAACTGCGCTTAGATTTGCCGACGTATCATTTTCGGGGTGTTTCTTCGTGAGGCTCCTAACTGATGGTGTTGAAGCGGCAAAATTCTCGCGTGTCAAGATGTTATTGTCCTTGAAGGACTCCTCAGTATCAGCGGTAACAACAGTAGTAAAAATATCAGTATTATAGACATCAGTATTATTATTCATAGTATCTTTATTAATAACATCAGTATTGGTAGCAATAGTATGTGTAATGTTTAAGGTCAAATTTGTATCAGTTTTTTAAGTTATATTCTTAAGATATAAATTAAATTTGCATCGATTTCGCCAGTCTCATTTTTCTCCTTAGCAGCGCTGTTACTAACAAGGCAACTACCCGAGGTGTACCTCACCGATTTTCTTGATATTGTGATATGTTGTAGTACATCAAAAAGTATTAGACACGTATTTTTTTACGTGCTAATTCAGCGATTTAAGGGGTGAAAACCACCTTTAAAATGTACCCCCAAAAACAGTTTTTTTTAATATCTCAAAAACGAATTGAAATTTTCCGATGAAACCAACGCCAATTTGTTTCTTATCGAAATGCGCTTCTGCGGTAATCACTTTCACACTGAAGGGTTGCTTCTCTTATTTTTTATAAGGGTATATATGACTTTTTTCGTTTTTTCTTTCTACAGAAATTTCTTAATTAACCGAATCTTATAAAAAATCGTTCTTTTATAAACAATATTAAAATTAAAAGTTGACCGGTCCCAGGAGTTTAAAAACAATTATTTAAAGGGATACTACCCCCTAACACGAGTTTTCTGACTTAGGCCTTAATAATTTACTTAATTTTGTAATATATTATAAAACATGAAAAAGACAAAAAATATATACATACATACTTATACGACTATTTGAGGGACGAAAAATACCCTTACACTTCACCCCCAAAAATCATTTTTTTTTAATGTATTAAAAACGAATTAAAATTTTCCAAATAAACCAACGCTAAATTATTTCTCATAAAAATGCGCTTCTGTGGTAATTGCTTTTACTCTTTAGGGTTGCATCCCTTGTTTTTTATAAGAGTCGAGATGACTATATTTTTCTCCAGGTATTTAATTTGTTCAATCTTATTAAAAGTGTGTATACTATAAACGATATTCATGTTTAATATTGCAAAGGAGAGAATGGTAGAAGAAAAAAAGTCTAATACACAACTATCGCTAAACGTGGCATTTGACATACACTATTAAAATTTTCTTAATTTTGTGATATATTGCAGAGTATAAAAAAATAATTAGAGATATTTTTACTTGCCCTATGTTGATATTAGAAAAGAAAAACACCCTTACAGTTCACCACCAGAAAACACTTTCTATTTAATTTCGTAAAAACAAAGTGTAATTTCTTATTAAACAGCAATTTATTTTTTAAACAAAACTTATCTTGACATTGGTCATATTCTGATCGGTCGCTTTCATTTTTAGGAGTTTAAATAACATTGTATAGTTGTAATTTCAATTTTGTATTATTTCAACTGCACCTTTATTTTTGTTCTTGACCCACGGTCACTCTGTATGGCGTTTTGTCCGTTAATTGAAATAAAAATAAAAATAAAAATATAATAAAATAATATTGTTGAGGGTCTTTCTACTATAAATAAATATATGGAATTTCAATAAATCAAATTTAAAATTTAACGCGTATGGTAGTTAAAGATAGGAGAGTAAAATATTTCTCAACGTTTTCTTTGATTTTAATATATGCTATTTTATTATAAAAAAAATATATATTTCACAAATTCACGTAATAAAATTTTTTTTAAATGTTATACCTATTAAGTTTATTTAATATATAAGTAATGTATGAAATTTATGAATATTTCGGGTCGCAGTTTGTTCTTTTATTAGGTCGTCGAATATCAAACATTTATTTTTATCCAGCATTCGAATTAGCAGCGATGTTTACGCAATCATTGTTTTTAAGCAGTTACATTCAGCATCTTTTTAGTTCGCATGTGCCAGTCATCAGTGAAATAAAATTTTATTACAGTTTTACGAATTAAAAAAGAAATAGTTGTTTTTTTATTAATTATAAGAACCTTAAGGTATGCATATTATTTATTAAGGGGGGAGTCTGCTTTAGAAGCCGAAAAAAAGCGTTTTTTTATCGATTTTTTTTAAAGTGAAGGAAATGATTGCGGTAAACGAAATTTTGAGAACATAATGTACTATATTTTAGCTTAAAAACCATTTTTTGTTATTAAAAAATATTAAAATTTCTTCAAGTTATGACCATTTTGCCGGAGCGCCTGGAGTCTGCACTTTCTAATCGGTGCCGGTGATGGAGGTCTGCGATGCATCTGAAACAGTCGAGACAAATTTTTTTTAATTTTTATAAGTTTCTTTTCTATATGAACCCAAAAAATACCGAAGAAGTTCTCAAATTCCGAATTTTTTCAAAGTTTGAAAAAAAATTACTTTTTTAAAAAAAAAAAAATTTACTTTAAGTTGCAAAAAAAGTAGTTTAAGTAATACTTTTGTCCAACTTTTTTAGTTCAAATAGAAGATAATTTAATACTGAAGCTAGATCACATTGCTTTTTTTCGATCGGATGTATATTCTTTTTGCTATCACCGGCACCGTTTTCTAAAAATCGTAAAAATGAAAAGTCGAGAAAACGCGCTTTAAAGTTTTCGGTCCAAAAAAATATAAGTTTTTGGGTACTTACAGTAATTAGAGGTTAATCATATATCCCTGGGCCATACATTAGTCCTTCCTCTTCTTCAAAAAACTCGTTTTGGCTGAGGGTTTTCAATCTTCAGGTTGTACGAACCGTCTTGCTACAAAATGATGCGCGCCGGTTCTCTCGCGTTATGCGCTCAGCATCGATGGCGTCAGCAAAATTTTTGCACTGCTGCCCGATGATGATATTGAGGAGCTGTATGGTGGAAAGTACAGCAGAGTAGCCCTCGTTAAAAATGCCTGCAGCTGTATATGCTGCAATTTCGACGATTTTATAGCCGGAATTCAAATATTTCGGACTTAGGCGCCACACAATCGAATTGAACGATTCGTTGGAATTTTGAGTGTGGCCGCCTAAGTTACCGCCTCATTAAATCGTCATTAGAGAGCTCTTCATAAATTGGACGAATGTGTTTCTCCACGGTTTCATCGATTAATCTCGCCGGATGTTTGTAAGATGCAAGATTATTCTCGGCGCCTTTAGGACAATTTTCATGCCGACGATTTTCATCCGTGGAACAGTAGTGGTCCAATGTTGCTATAATAACTTTCTTCATACCTTACACTGAATTAATATTTCGACGAATTGCCAGACCGTAGTATATCGTCAATTTCTTGATTACACTCTCCGTTAGCCGCGTCTTTCCTCCGAGTTTCTCGGTTTTTCTTTTATTACGTAAACGAGTACCCATACGCGTTTGCACGTGTCCAACACACTCATTTTTCGTCACTGTGCACTCGTCCCGTTAACTTCTGCTCACTGCGGCTCGTGTGTAAGTCTCCGTTTTCCGATGAAACACTTGTAAAACGATTGCCGTGAAATTTCCGCTTTCGCGGTTCCGCAGCACGCTGTCTTTTAGATCGATCACATTTCGGGTAGCTTGACATTTCGATGTGTACTCGGCAAAATCAAAAGTGGAACTGAAAGCTGACGCTACAAACAGCAGTGTAGAAGCTGATGCCGAGAACTATAGTATACCGTTATATTGTATACCGTTCTCCCTACTACTACTCAACACAGATCTTCTAGAAACTTCACATAATGTTTCAAAGGACGGTTGGACCTTTTCAGGTATATACGAGTATAGTCGAATAATAGAATACATCGAGGGGCGGAGCGCGCGCCCTTGGGTCTGCCCGAGCATTCGCACCTGCTCGATGCTCGGCCACTAAAACTGTTCTAGCTTCGGAAATATGTCGAATTGGCCTCTGAAATTTTGAAGACATATTCTTGGATAGTTTTGGAATAGATTTAAGACAAAAAAAATCGATTTTTTGAAGCCGTTAAATCAGACTCCCCCCTTAAGCATTAAATAAATGCAAAATACCCTAGTCGAAATCAAACATGTATATATAAATCTACAAGAGTGTACTTTTTATATTGATATAAACTTTTCATAGAGAAAATATTTAGTATAATTTGGCGATTTCATTTTGGATTTGCCACACTAGTTTATATTTATATACGTATATATACACTATCTTATAGAATTTCGTAAAAAATTTATACTTTTGTACATTTATTTACACTATTATACACAGATTATGTGATAAACAGAGTTCAAAACCCATTATTTTATGTATATTTGATATTATTAAGTCATTATATATTTATTTGATGCTATTATTTATTATTTGTTGTATATTCATTATCAATGTTAGCTTATATACTTAATTTTATTGTCGAATTAAAAAAGAAATAGTCACTTTTATACACTTTTGTACATTTTTATACATTTGTATACACTTATATTCAGATATATGTACTTTTTTATTTTCACAAGGGTATTAAGGTCGATATATTACATTTCTAAAAATAGTTGAATGCTCATAGATGTTTGTAAAATTCATTTAAATCTTTCTTTTTTTTTTTAATCAAATACTAATACATTAATTTATAAAAAAGTTTTAATTATCTCTAACAGAATTAGTTCATTTTATTACATTTTGAAAAACTTTTTTTACAGAATATTATATAATCATCTTAATCATACTCATAATAGAATGCAAATTCTTCATTTATTTTAAATTTCAAATTTTTTTGGATCTGTATGTTTCAGATATTAAGAATGACTATCAATCCGATGAACGTTATAAATTTGCTTCTAATAACATTTCAAGCTTTAAACTTACCAAAAACTCCAGTAACATCTCAAGAGATTAGTTTAAAAAATAGTATTGAGAATATTCTATTAAATGCTATGAAGGAATTTCACGATGTAGAGATGATTGAATATGAAACATTAGATTTTCAAGAACCGTATAAAGATGTTGATATGAAAATTATATAAGACGATGGTAAAATATTTACAATTGATGAAGATTTACAACAATGTACAGAAGATGCAGAAGAATTAAATTATAACTATAAAGCAAGAGCCGTGGAGTTCTGTAGAAGTAGTTTGACAAAAAAATTAGCATTAAAAACGGTACAAAATCGTTTTCGCAAGGTTCAGTCCATAACCCAATTAAAACGTAAATGAGTAAATGATATTGTAAATGAGTAAATCAAATTTGTAAAATTGTAAATTAAATTTTGGTATTTCAAATTTTATTTAATTTCAGATCATTTTAAAACGTGGATAAAAGAAGTTTACTTTCCCAACGTTGGTTCATCAAGTGTTTTGTTAATAGACTCTAGGAGTGGGCATTGTCCCGCTGTTATGCAAGAAGCGACCTCCCAGAATAAAGAAGTGATCTTAAAAATAATTCCAAAAGGAACTACGGGTAGAATACAACTTCTTGATGTTTATGGCTTCAGAGTATGGAAGAGATATGTGAGACATTTCTCTGACTCTGTGATATTAATGAATGAGGATTTAAATCGACATTTAAGGAATCATATTATAAAGTTACAATCACTGGTACATAATCAGCTATCATCACCGAGGTATATCGATTTACTCAAATTCGCGTGGTATATAAGTGGATACACTGATGTAGTATCTACGAAATTTGAAGATCCAGTTAATTTTGCTTTTGGTACAAAATCTAATAAGCACTGCGAAGTAGAAGGTTGCTCTAGCATTGTAATAGTTAGATGTTCTTGGTGTAAAAAGTCTATATGTTTCAAACATTTTTTTTATGACTACCATTATTGTTCATTGTATAAACACTAATTAACATTATTCAGAACATATAACTATTAATTATTGCACTAATTTATATTTAATAAAGATTATATCAAATTATTATAAATATAGAAATTTAAAAATTATATTGATATGTAGAAAAATTGTAGAATAAAAAAACCATCAATATACTATATACAACATATCGTTCGTATGATGATATATATATATATATATATATTGAGAAGAAAATAAAATTTATTTTTAGATAAAATAAGGTATCTAACCTTTCCTATAAAAGCAGAAAAGTCTCCTTTATAAAGAAAAAAATTGGCTTTGGATCATTAATTGGAAAATTTTAATTTGTATACTTGTTATGTTTTTTCATGTTTTACAATATATTACAAAATTAAGTAAATTATTAATACTTATGTCAGGAAACTCGTGTTAGGGGGTTGTTATTTTAAAAAAAAATAAAGTTACCCCTTTAAATAATTTTTTTCTAAACTCCCGGGACCGGTCAACTTTTAATTTTAATATTGTTTATAATAGAATGATTTTTTATAAGATTTGGTTAATTAAGAAATTTCTGAAGAAAGAAAAAACGAAAAAAAGTCATATATACCCTTATAAAAAATAAGGGGCAACCCTTCAGAGTGAAAGCGATTACCGCAGAAGCGTATTTTGATAAGAAACAAATTGGTAAAAAAAATACGTGTCTAATACTTTTTGATGTACTACAACATATCACAATATGAAGAAAATCGGTGAGGTATACCGATGAATTTTCCGCCTACTAATGACGTCCATTTATGACAAACGTTATGATATTGTATATCACAAACTTTACATCTGCAATTGGAATTCGAACGAGATATTTTATGACACTTTTGATAAGATGACCGAGCCATAATTAATTTATTGATATATGAATTTAAGAGTGCGTATAAAGAAATGATTATAATTAAATATTTTCAGCTCTCGAAAAAATTTGCAAGTTAAAACTTAGAAAATAAATCGAGTTAAAAATTTAAATTCAATATTTCAAATCTCGCGCCTTAGTTGAAAATATAATCAGGGCTGCCATCGATGGTGTCTATGCTGACAGCTTTGTGAATCTTCACGATGGCGATGGTGCTGGGTTCTGATCTCTGCTGGGTCTTGCGGAGACTTGAGAGAGAGATAGAGATATGGTTACTGTAACCTCAAAAAAATTGAAAAACTCTTTTCAACTTCCTACCGGTATTATATGTTACACATATTATATTACACACTATAGTATAGTACTATAGTGCAGTTTTTGCAGAAAGCTTTCTCAAAGAGATTGAAGTCAGAATCATGTATTGAACTTTTACGTTAACAAAAATGGTTTTAGGAATATTGACAATGTTATAAAGAATGTTATAGACAATGCTATGGTCTTAAGGTAAATTAAAATATTACATTGTTGGCTCAGAAATGTAATCAGTCATATGCTGAGTAATTTCTGATAAACCTACAAAATTTCAATAAATGTACAAATGCGTAATGTTTCAAAACATGTCTCTATAATTATTGTTTTCGTTCATGATAAATAAATAAAGAAAAAATTCAAATTTTATCGGACAATAAAATAATGTATAAATAGAGAGACCACTCTCACGCAGTTGTCCTGGTCTGAATAAATCGAAGTCACTCTGACTAGTGATCATCTTGTGAGCGCAGTCGTCTAATGCCGGATTAACACAATATCACCGACGTTGTACGAGAGTTGATAATCCTTCCAGTTGGTACGACGTTGCAGCTGGTGCAAGTAATCAGCGGACCAATGATCCTTAAAGCGCTGATTCAACTGAGACATACATCGTCACCACTGCATAGTAGTCAACTTTTCATCGGTGATTGTAGGCTTTGAAATCAAAAGAGACGATTCCACAACAAGGAACTGTACAAGAGTTAGTATAAATAAATCAGGTGCATCTTATGTAAGAGGCATGAGAGGCCAAGAGATCAGACAAGCTTCCACTTGTCAGAAAAGGGTCTTGAATTCCTCAAATATGAGGATCGTACTCGAATTACCCTCTTTAAATGGTGTTTTCTCGATTTTACGGATACGGTTTCCAGATGAACAGCCTTGGTACAAAGACAAACGAAAACTACTCAGTATTCTTCATATGATTTATGTCCCCTATGATGCGATGTATGCAATAAATATGGACTTGCATAATCGACTCCTGCACGACAGAATGAGCTCGGCGGGTAAATCGTCCATCTTTTGTTGCGATTGTACCACATTAAAGCATCTACAAATGACGCATTATTGCACAATAGCTCTTATCTTGTACTTTCCTTTGACAGTCCAGAACATTCTAGGAATGCAAGATAAAGTCAGTTGGATACCAGCATAAAATATCAAGTCATGATAGTAATCTATAACCAGCTGAGCAAAATGACTATCCGTGGGTAATACTATACAGGAAATGTCTCACCATCGCTTGACATGGAATTTTTCAACCGACCGCCCACCCTGATCAATCCATCTACAAAAACAGGGTTCAAACATTTCAAGAAATGAGACTTAGCCAGCTCCTGGTTGATGGGAACGTTGATTTCCACATTAACCCTTAGCGGCCACACCTCAGCCAGGCCACATAGCGGCCACATGGGGTAACTCATTACCCCACGCTGAAAAACCTAGTTGTACAAGACATATGGGTGTTTTAACACTTGTAACCGATTGTTTCATGTTTGTTGAAGTGTTCTTCAATATTTCTAATTATTTTTATCGATCAATTTATAGATGGCGTTTTAAAAACTGGTCAAATGTTTTAGACCCCCAATTTCACTTTTTCTGAGCCTGGGGCAACTAGTTACCCCGTGTGACCGCTAATGGTTAAAATGTTGAAGTTCAGTGAGTCTGCTTCACATTAGCTTTAACTGCTTCACTTCCTCTTCTCGTATAGCAATCGTAGTAGGTATTTTGAAAGTCCACATCAAGTGAGCATGTCCAAAAATAAAAATGTCTGTTGATTTTTAGCTAAGAAACCAGGAACTTTTGAGATAAAAGTATAGGAACCGTTTTTTGGTAAGGATTTATAAAGAACAAATACCAAAAAAACTGCGCTATTTAAAAATTCTGCAAATATAATATTAAGAGGTCTACCCTAATTAGACGCGCAAAAAAATGACTATTTTCACGGTTTTTTTTTCATTGTTTTAAATTAGAAATATTAATATGTGAAGTATGAGGCTTGATAAATACAATCTTGAAATGCATGAAAAAAATTTTTTTTATTAATTTTTTTGTTTTTTATCGTATAAAAATGGAGGCTAAAAAAATATCCAAAAAAAAGATGAGTGCGCCCTGTTGATGAAATCTCCGGAGTGGATTATCTGAAACAAAAAAAAAAGGTTTTAGATTCAGTAAGGTAATGACTATGTCGCATATCATACGATTTTTGATTTTTTCAAAATTGGCAAAATGGCGGCCATATTTCGAAAAGTAACGAAAAATCACCTTTTTTTCATCAGTTTTTTTTTTAAACCAAGTTAAACTCAAAATTTAAAAAATCATTCCAGATCCAAGTTCCATTAGGCCAATAAACATGTTTATACCACTCCATCCAATACCAATCAATTGCATAACAAACACAAGGCGACGGTTGACTTCGTATCCAGTCGCAATCATCGGACACAAATTAATATATTTTTTTCCACACTCACAAGTAACACAAATTTTAAAACCGAGTCCTCGCTGTCCATACTTAGTAAATGTAACATCGTTATTACACACTTTACATTTCAAAATCTGTTGTAACGAAGAAAAAACCAGGTAAAAATGTATGATGCTGTACCCTAACGTTTGATCTACAGGCACGTCGAAACTCGTATCTTTCGACTTGTTCAGCTTCTCTGCAGATGCACTAGCATGACTTGTGTTTGCTTCACGGGCATTTGGAAGAACTCCATGAAATTTACGTTTTTTCGCTTTCGAACCTGGACGTCTCCATTTTTGTTTTTGATGGATAGTTTTCTTGTCCATCTCGGCAATCACGAGCACAAATGTTTACTCTTACAGATTTAAAACACGACTAATATAGGTTGCTACTTGCTTGAAATTGAAATATACAGGTATCTTTCGAAAAATAAGGGGTCACGAATGAATAGATTTGAGTAGGGATAGTATATACACGAAAGGTTTCAGCTGCTCACGTAAACAAAGGCAGGGAGACGATACCGCTCCGAACGGTCACTATTAGCGCGCTCAGGTAACTAAGTAAAAGTCCCTCAAAAGTACACTTAGACTGCTCGGATCTTTATGAAAATTTAATATGATACTTTCAAATATCTATACTTTCGAAAAATGGAATAAAAAAAAATCGATTTTTTGAAAATTGCAATTAGGGTACACCCCTTAAGCTTGTAACTATATTCTAACTAGTCTAGAATTAAAGGAAATATGAAAAGTTAAATTTTAAGATTTTTTATTTTGAAAAAATTGTGGCGTTTTTCTGGAATCTTAATATCACAATGCATGAGATCACAAAAGATCACAATAGGGTCTAATATATTTTTCTTTATATTTCTTACCTTATTTTTACCAAAAAATATTTCTACACTTTTTTGTCAAAAGTCCCTAGTTTTTGAGTTGAAAATCAAACAATGTTGGCAAAATCTCTAAATATTAAGAAAAACGCATTTTTCTACCTTTAATTGCCCTTTATATATGACACCTTAGGGTCTAAAAATCTTTTTACATTCTCAGGGTACACATACCAACATTTTTGTAGAGTTTCAGACATTTTTATTGCTGGACATTCTCACTTGACATGGAACCACCCACATATTAATTCTATTTAATTTACTTAAAGACGAATATTCTCCAATCAATGACTATATTTCATAGGGTCTTCTGTCTGAAGACTACCTGTACTAACTGAATTTTTAATTCTGCATTCATACTTGGCTACATCCCAGACAAGTAGTCAGTTGTACCACTCACAACCCCAACCTATGGTTCAATAACGTTTTAAATGAAGCTATTTTGGTTTTAGAACCTAACAGAAAAATTTGAGCATTCTCGTATAGTATACAACACCTGCATATACCAATTTCAATGCGTCAGCAAAACGATGCAACTCATAAGCAGGAGCAGCTGGCTGTATTCCTGTCCAACGTGGAACGTTAATCGACGGAATATAAGACAAGAAACTATAGTTTATTCTCCAGTACTCGGTCTGCGCGTTCGGCAACATCTTATTCCGCTCTTTGGTCAATTCCCATAGCGATTACATGAATAATTTCAAGGATACAAAAATAGCAGAAATCCAACCTAAAAGATCAAATAATTTTGCCACTTTGAAAAAACCGTCCATTTGGGGACTACACCGCTCAGAAACTTAAGAGTTATATTGTAATAGAAACAATCTCGTTCAGGATCCCAGGCAGTACCTAAAACCGGAAAACCGAGCCCAACTTTGAGTTAGCTTTCTACTCGACCAACCAAGAATTGGACATCCTCTTTCGCAGATTAAAACCACTTGCGCGCAGCAAATTGATAATTTGTTCCTGATTAGACCTAGCCCCCAGCAACGTAAAATCACCGGACACAACATCATCCATATATACCTCATCTTTGATTATCTCACCCGTCAAGGTAAGTGTTTTTCCTTCGTCCTTAGAGAGCTGCTGAAATTTTCAGCTCGCTAGATGATTCTTCACATCCTCCCTTCAAACGATGGCTTACAGATGATGGTTCTGCTTCTGCACCTGGATTTGAAGATATATACAAGCGAAAACATACGGGTAGCGCCTCCAGGGCGTTACCAGATCCAACATGTCCGGCAAGAGATTGGGTCCTGTGAGAAGAAAATCATTTAGAGAAAATCTATTTTTTATTTTAGAAAAAGCGTTAAACAACGTGCGTAACTTCGCCTTGTCGTCGTCGTGCTGCTTTCAATCAATGCGCCCTGATTGATCAAACTGAGGATCGGCCAGCGTCAATATTTGCAGATAATTCCATTTAGTTGAAATACCTGTAAATAGATCATAGGCAGAAATATGATTGAAAACATAGACAGTGACGTCAGAAGTAAACGTCGAAACTTTTAAAATCGACTCTGTTTGAGATTCACTGTACATATTACACACACATTTATACACATTATTCTAACACTTTCTAGCCGCTATCACCTACTGTTACGCACACTTATTTACACCTACGCTGAATTTTATCACCTTTCCGCTTTCCTACTTTATAAATCGGATTCGTGCTCCGCTGCATTCTTCGATTATTACGCTAATCACACATACGCCACACGTCACAATAAATCACTATTTTCAATGCCATATTTATTAAAGAAACTTTGTTCATCACACGATTGTAGGTGACATGGTAAACGAAAAATTTGTTTTCAACATTTATTCCACTCCGTTTGATATGTATTATAAAAAGAGCGGAGCACTTTCTCGCTGAATTTTTTTGAATTATTTTTTTTATGGAAATCCAATCAATTTTTTTTTATTTTCAATATTTAAAAAAAAATTGATTGGATCTACGAAAAAGAATAATAAAAAAAATTTAGTGGAAAAAAGCTCCGCCCATTTTGTAATACATGTCAAAAGGATTCGAATAACCGTCGAACAATTTTTTTTCGTTTATCATGCCATCTAGAATCGGGTGAGGAACAAGGTTCCCTTAATAAAAATGGTATTAAAAATAGTGATTTATTGTGACGTGTAGGGTCGAGATCTTGAGTTTTTACAACGATAAAATTAAAGATATTATTAAGTGTTGATGGCATGAAAATGTTCAGGATAAATGCTTCTAAGCATAAAAAGTTTTCTGGACTCATACAAAAAATCTTATTTTGGGTTTAACCCAGGCCTTCCTCCTTAATTACTATACATATAATTTCTGGACGTGACCCTATGTATCTATCAGTAAGATAATATACCATTGATTTTGACATAAATAAATTATTTAAAATAAATAAATTACACATTTTTATAAATAATCTATAATCTATAATAATCTATAATCTCTTAATTTAGTTCCTCTCTATTTACTATGTTACGTACGGGTTCGGGCGTAGGTAGGAGAACGATGGGAGATTCAGATTTTTTGCACGGGGCAATTCAGCTCCGTGGTTCTTCGGTAGTTGGAGTGTCCAAATGACAAAACGAGGAGTTCGCCTGACGGTCTGGCTGTTTATTACTGTATGTAAGAGAGAGGTGTGTTTGAGGCCTCAGCTCGAACCGAACTGGCGCAAGATACAACCGTTGTGCATCGCGACGACGGCGTGCAAGATAAGAGCTTACGACGTTAGCATAAGTATTAGAGGTACTCGTTACCTAGACGGAGGGGAAAGGGGTACTGGCGTCAGTGCCAGCGAGTGCCGACGGGACCAGCGTTAAGAGGGTAGGGGAGGGGGAGAGTGCGTAGGTGTTCTAGGGTGAGGTCAGAAGAGTGAGCGGAAACGTGTGCGTCTTTGTTAGACCGCGCGTAAGAGACAGCCATGTGGCTGCATGCGTGAGGTAGTGAGGGGAGGAGTGAGAGTTCGTTGGTGGTGTCCCGCTAGTGCATGTAGATATGAGTATAGCTGTATGGGTGGTATTGTAGACATTATGCAAGCGGCTGTGAGACTATGAGATGGTACTGGTCCTCAATCTTCATTATTTTTATCAATAAGGGTATGTAGCGTTCGCGGGTACGTAAATGACTCTTCGGGCAGTGTTCAGTGTTCACGGCTCGGTAAAGGTGCCTTCGGGAAATGTGCATTGTGAGAGCTGTACAAATAGATAAAAGCTTGTTAAATTTTTTTGGTTGTAGATTGGGTGCGTAGAGTTAAGATAGGAGAGATGGAATTTGTACCGGGCTTGGTAAATGCCACACCACTGACCTTCTTTTTTATATTCATAGACTGACAAGTGCAAGGATTATTTTCTTTGCGCGCAGCTTGCGCTATCATAGTATCGCCAGTATATGTAGGCGTGAGTGTAGCTGTGCAGATGACATTGCAGGTACTGTAAATGCGGTGCGGAGACTATGGGAGGGTAAGAAATACCGGCTCTCCTTTTTTTAGCGGCATTTTATTGATTCGAAATCGGGTTATTTTATAAAATATTACTTTGAAATTGTATACTTAGAATACACATCACTTCAACTCGATTATCTTCTTCAGGAAATGCACAATTCTTAAAAACTGTGTTTATGAATGAATAAGTGAGTAATATTTGTTTGAAATTATAAATTTTTGTATTTGTTAATTTTTAATATATGAATAAAGTATTACTATATATATATATATACAATTGTTTTCTTTCGGCAATAAAATAGAAAGGATTGAGCATCTTACCTTATTCGTTTACACTCCACTTACTCAACTATTACACATTTATATAAGTTAAAATAAAGTAAACAAATTTTTTATGTTAATTCATTTCATGTCGTTATCTATTATTTACAATTAGTATAATTTACTTATATACGCGGATAGTTATTTTCCATTTTATTTAAAGTAGTATATTTTTAGGGCTGACACTCTTTTGAATTTTAGGATCAATTAATCTAACCAAAAAAATTTACCCGACGGGAATTCGAACGCAAGCCCTCGGAAAATAACAGGTTTCAGACGCCGAAGTCAGATGCTTTAGCCGGTCAAACCACGGAGCTTCTAAAGGTTTCGTGAAATATTTTATAAGAAAATAAAAAGCTGTCGATCTTTCATAAATTGTAAAAATACATCAGATGTCGCAAGGTAAAATACTTTTAAGGATATGTGAAAGTGAAATGAAAATCTCTACCTTACCGTCTTCATGGTTATAATTTTTTTCTGCGACAAATATTTTGAAAAAATGCTTTTTTAACCCATCCGTATCGTAATATGGCAGATTGATAGCCACTAGTACAGTGGGGCCACCCGAGGTCTGTGTAAGAAAAGTAACTATAAGCGCCAACGCAGAGTCTAGCATAGGGCGTATATTATACCTTCCCTACCACACAACGAGACTCTAACTAACTAAATTAACAGAGAATAAACTAACGCGAGCACACACTATTCTCTAACATCTCAGCATTCCGCTTTCCCATCCCGAAATAGACAAACAGAAGAATCAGTCCACGCACTAGCACTTATTACGGAAGAAAAAGATCACCAGCTGGCAGAGATTAATAATTCAAGAAACCCATAGCCTTGTTAGTACTCCCAGTTGTAGCCACAGATCCAGCTATAGCTTCATCGCAGCCCTTCGATAGCTAGAGTGCATAAGAATGCAGTAGAATGCGAGGATCCGGAGTGTCGCCTCAAATGCCAAGGAAAAGGAACATCTCTGGAGCGCTTCAGCCTAGCAAGACATATGATAAACAATGAAGGAAGTTACAATTATAACTGTTTGCTTGAGGAAACAGAGCAGAGAGAAAACTACTACACTGTTTTCCTCGTAGCAGTATAATCTAAGTAAAGAGACTTAGAGGTTAGATTGACACCTCGAAGTGTATATAACTTAAGAGTTGCAGATATAGCTAAGATAACCCACAGCTATAGCACTCACCTATAATAATACAGTGGGAGATCTGACGCTGAAATCAGTCCAAGGAGTCGAGCACGAGGAGGCAGCAGACCCTGGGAAGCAGCTGCAGCAACAGCACCCGCGCACAGCGACGTTACGATAAGCTGGGGCATATGAGCTATGTAGCAGCGTGCGCGTCTGCCCCTTAGTGCCGCTAAGCGCCAAGCCTTCGGGAGGAGAAACCAGAGGGCGCTCGCGAGCGGAGAAGAAGAGCACAGCAGAAGAGAGCACCACTTTGCTGTGGATCGTGCGACAAGCCGCTTACCAAGGAAAATTAGCCGACGGTCGTCGATACTGCCGAGGATGATAGAGAGAGACAGAGCGAGAGCATGCGCAATCATCGACTGCATCTGCCGTCCTAAACCACCATCATCGTCGAGGAGTAAGTGGTCACCGGAGTTTCCTGCCGTTCCGTATTTCCTCTCCTCCAGTGTGTGCGTGCGCGTAGTATAGATAGTTCGCGTTTGCGTCCGTTACAATTTTCGGAGTCTCGTGTTCGAGAAGTACTCGCGCGCGAGAACAGTACCTTCAGCTTCATCGCTGAGGCTCGTGATTTGAGCTGCAGCTGCAGCTAAAGTAATAGTTCGATTCTCGTGCGTGGGTCTAATCAAAGCGTCGCGTAGTAGGTACGTGGCTGGCGCCGGGTAACCCTGTTAATCGATTGTACGGAAAGTAAATAAAGGACTATTATTACTGAACCCTAAATATTGGTTATTTATTGAATGTATTAAATATGCGCATATATGGTATAGTTTAGTATTCAATAACCCCTGACTGATCCCAAAGGGCATTTTAAATGGCGTCTAGCAACGTGGGGCCAACCGAAAATCGCGAGTGATTTTCAGAAAGCGGGATCGCGCGTGGCGTCGTTGACACTCGCGCACACACACACAGGAGCAAGTATTTGGCAGCCATTTTGAGAGTGACGAGAAAGCTGAGTCAGCAACAGTAAGGTTTGATTTTGCTTTAATGATTGACTGTTTGTTGAGATATTGTGCTTCGTTCATTATATATATGTATATTTAGTAATGAATTGGTGAATACTTGCATTGTTTGTTGCTTGCAATAATTATTTTGATTTGAGATTCCCTTTATATATATATATATATATATATATATATATATATATATATATATGATCGTCGTTCGTCTCGGGGTTCCAGGTGACTGAATTTGGACCATATACTGACCTCATTTCAAACCGCTCGATTCTATCTCATAACACTATGTCTCCACTAATTGTTAATCACGAGTAATTAAGCTATATATATATATATATATATAATTGTTAATCACGAGTAATTAAGCTATATATATATATATATATATATATATATATATATATATATATATATATATATATATATATATATATATATATATATATATATATATATATATATAGCTTAATTACTCGTGATTAACAATCAGTGGAGACGTAGTGTTATGAGATAGAATCGAGCGGTATGAAATGAGGTCAGTATATGGTCCAAATTCAGTCATCTGGAACCCCGAGACGAACGACGATCATACGCAGCTGCATAACTCTACCATGTATCAGAGTTCTATCGAATTGTTTCCATCGACTTCCGCGTCGGCGTCAATGCCCATTCCAAATCGAGCCACACCAGCTGATTTTAATCTACCAACGCTACCGACAGGACAGAATCCGCGATTGATATTGCCGACGGGTCAAACATTAGGGCCGTACCGTGACCCAATGACGTTAAATAGCTTTATGACGGAGCCCCCAGTAGCTACCCCACCTATGCGGGAGAGCCCTGGCCAAAACGCTCGTCAGAATATTTATTCATCTTTATCTGTCGTTCCACCTACTTCTGGGATTGTAAGATCGGATAATAACCAGAATACCGTAGCAGGAATGAGTAGACTTTCGTTAAATTCACAAGCGCAGTCGACCGCGCTTCCTCGAAATTTCGTAGCAGATGTTCGTAGAGAGGAGTTACAAGAGAGGAGTAGTGATCCAATACGGCCCACCCCTAACTCGCAATGGCCCGCAGGTCAGTCGCGTGGAACGGGTGGACATTTAACTCGTGTATGTTGGACAGTGGATCAAACTTCGTACGTAGAGGTACCAGAAAGGCGTGCTACCGGACCAGCTAGAATAGTCAGCGAAGGTAACTTGCCTTTTCGATCACTTAGTGTTCCTGGGGTCTCTTCAGTGCTAAATGCCCCTGCTACAGCTAACGTTCCAGCTGTAGGCACGATTGAAGCATCACCACCGGCAGATGAACGATCAATCGCTCAAAACTCCGCTTATATTAGCGCAACTGAGCCAATGAATCGTTTCATCGGACCAGTGGGAATACTGGCCATCAACCTCAAAATAGTATAGTATTAGAAAATAACAGGTCGACTTTAGATAGTCAGAGGTTAGGTAGTACGAATCCCCTTCCAGTGTCTAACAATTCACGGCAAGAGTCGGTTCATCGAGTACACCCATCCATACAGAATTTTAGTGATTGGTTAAATGGTGTAGCATTCCAACATGAAGAAGGAAATACACCGCTAATTGATATTTTACCGTCTTCGAGTCAACCTCAACCGCCATGGGGATCCGTATTAAATGATGCATTTTCGATTCCAGATGACAATGTTCTGCAATTTCCCAGTAGTTCGCAATTGTCCCCTAGTAGTACTGGATTAGGAAATAGGTCGGACCCAAGATATATACGGAGTGAAATACAGCGAAATTGGCCAAACAGACAACCTGTAGAGCCAGTATGGTCAAATCCTACTCCAAACTGTAGCATGCAGCCTATAGTTCCTATTAATTTCACCGGTTCCCTTTTAAATAACTCCTCGTTTATACGTTCTAAGCAAATAGGTAAGTTGTTGAAAAGATAGCATGTCTCATTCCGAGGAGATTATAGAGCCGACCCGGAAGATTTCCTATCGAATTTGAGAGAATGCAGTAAAGCCAATGGATTGACGCTCGCTGATATTATTTCTGCTCTACCTAATACTTTTGAAGCCGCAGATTTTATGTGGTACAAACGGGAAAGTAAAACCTGGAAGACGTTCCCAGAGCTCGAAGACGCATTTCGACTACAGTTTGGGATGGACAACGAACAAGAACGGCTGAGTCGAATAATTGAACAAAGAACGCAGGCTCCAGAGGAAGAGATCAGTCCGTATCTCAATAAGTTTCGATCTTTGCTCGATCAGGTGCGGCCATCTATGCCCACTAGACTACAGCTGGATACGACCTATAACAATCTCCATCCAAGGTACTGGAAGTATATAAGTAGAGATGATTTCCACGAGTTTCGGGATCTTCAGAGGTTGGGTAAGCGAGTTGAAGGTAGACTGATGCAAGAGCGAGCCTACAAACCTCCTCTAACTTCTGCCGAGCTGTGGTTGCCTTTCGCCACAGCTGCGCCACCTAAGCCCTCGAAGTCAAGCAGACTTGCCGCGATTGAACAGTTCGACCCACTAGCTGTTCCAGAAATAGTTGCGATTTCTCCGGAGTCACTAGTCCGAAGTTCACGCCGTCTAGACAGTTCTCGAGTCTCTAACGAGTCTCGCAATAGAAGCAATTCTAGGGAATCTAGGGAGAGTTCCCAGGGACATAAGAAGGTCTCATTTGGAAATAACCGTTCCACTTCAAGGTCTCCGCTACCCCAGCGCCAAGGAAAATCTAACAAGTATAGCGGGGAATCCATCGAAGAGCGGAAAAGAAGGAAGCTTGCTTCTATTGTGGAGAATTAGGGCATTGAAACCAGAAGTGCCCAAAGGGATTTCGATGTTATGGATGTGACGCACCAAATGTGAGAAGACGTAATTGTAGTAATTGCAAAAAGAAGTTGTCGGAAAACTCGCAATCAGAGAAGTAAAAGGAGCCCGTGCTACTCTGAAAAATCGATCACTGGGTTCACTAAGGTTGTTGATGATGTTGCTGTAGCTAACAGCTACAGTACGATCTCGTGTATAGTTAGTAGTAAGTCTAGTAGTTTAGCTTTAGAAAAGGACGATTCCAATTCTTCGATTCCGCGAACTGTAGTTTCCCTGAATCAAAGTGATTCCAATAGTTCGCAGTTAGGATCTGAAGAGGTTGTTGTCGTTCCTTCGACTAGTTGTAAGGTTCGTTGGAGTATTAGGTCTAATCGAGTTAAGCATCGAAAGGTTGGAGTCCCTAGATGCAAGCGAAGATTTAGAAGTATTAAAAAGTCGAAGCTACGTTCGGCGAGTCGTAGATGTAGATTTCGAGTTCGCAGGCAAAAGCTTGCCGTGGTGAATCCGTCGGAGGTGGATGAAATGGAGTATGCACAAGAGAGTAGTAGTCCACCGCCAATAGTAAGCACTAATGCGGTGACAGGCTCCAAATTAGATGCGTCGGAGTCAGAGCAGCCAGCTGAAGTTAAAGTCATTGAGCCGAATAAAATGCTCGTCTATACTGACGATTGTGTAGCGGCCAATGCTTCAGTTGCAGCTTTTCACCGCAAGCGTCTGCATAAGCAGCGCCTTTTTAAAGATAGTCGACATTGCATCGCCAAACCAGCTGGTAGTTTTAAAATCGGGCAATGTAGTCCTATCGCACCTCAGCCAACCTCACCACTAGACGTTTCCACTAATATCGCTCCTGTTTCGCTTATTCAGAGAAGTAACACCGACGAACCAAGAATGTTTTTATTAAGATGTACGCAATATTAGACAACGGATCAGTCCACTTTCATTTAGGACGAAGAGTTAGTCACCATTTTAAAGAGATCACTAAACCTTTCACTGCCGCAGTAGCAGTTGCCGATGGAAGAGCCGTGCCAATCCAAGGCATCGTTCATGCCGAGCTTACTCTAGATGGTGATACTGAAGTGATTCCATTTCGAGTATCGGACACGTTGCAGTACGATTGCATTCTTGAAATCGATTTCAAACGGCTTTATAAACTAAAAATCGATTTTGAAAATGACACTTGGTGGACTCCGCGAGGAGTAGTACATCAATTTTACCCATAAGGGAAAGATCCCCAGTGTCTACCTGCTTTAGCCAGCTTGAGTGGCTTATCTCACACTACAGCTGACCAGCGTCAGCAAATAGACTCTTTATCGGATGAACTAGTGCCACCCCCAGCAGAAAAATTGGAAGCTACAACCGTTGCTAAGCATCGGATAGATGTGCAAGGTACCGAGCCTATTAAACAGCACATAAGGCGATATACACCCAAAATGATGCAAATAGCTATCGCTGAAGTGGATCGTATGTTAGCTGAGGGTATTATTGAGCCTTCAACGAGTGCTTGGTCAAGTTGTCCAGTGATAGTACCAAAAAGCAATGGGAAGTATCGGTTCTGCATAGATTATAGAAAGTTGAACCGTGACACCAGGAAATCGGCCTACCCATTGAGGAATATAGAAGATATATTAGACAGCATCGGTCAAGCCAAGTATATAACGAAACTGGACTTGACTCAAGCTTATCATCAACTACTAATGGAAGAAGATAGTAAGGAGTTTACTGCCTTTAGTGTACCGAGCCGTGGGTCATTCCACTTCAATCGGGAGAAGTCTGAGTTCTGTTGCTCCGAAGTAAAATACTTAGGCTATGTCATCAACGAAGAAGGTCTAAAGACGGACACTGACAAAGTCAGACCGATTATGGAATATCCGCTACCTACCAATCTAAAACAACTTCGTCGTTTTCTTGGGATAGTAGGGTAGCATAGCCGGTTTATACCTAACCTAGCATAACTCAAAGTGCCTTTAACCAGTTTACTCAGAAAGCGTGTGAAATGGTTCTGGGGAGAGGAACAGCAGGCAGCATTCAAAATGCTTAAGCAATGCCTGACTGAAGCTCCTGTTCTAGCTCGACCCAAGATGATGGAGCCTTTCACACTGCAAACTGACTCTAGCGACTTTGCCGTCGCTGGAGTACTGACACAGTTAACGGATGGTGAAGAGCATCCTATATACTTTGTAAGCCGCACACTATCCAAGGCCGAAATAAACTATACCGTCACCGAGAAGGAGTGCCTCGCGGTGTTATGGTCGATAGATCGACTGAGAGGGTATCCTCCAAGGAGAACATTTCCGAGTTATCACTGACCATTCCAGCTTGCAATGGTTACATAACCTAAAGGACCCTACGGGGCGATTAGCAAGATGGAACACCCAACTACAGGCCTACGACTTTACCTTCGAACACCGGAAGGGAGTGCTTAATAAAGTCCCAGACGCTTTGTCTAGAGCCATGGACGGACATCCAGATCTAGCTGCTTTAGCTCCTACGCCTGAGCTTGAGCTACAGCTGCAGTATCAACCGGATCCTTGGTATCAAAGACGATTAGAAGGAGTGCGGAAATTTCCGCACAAGTATCCTGATTACAAAGTAGAAAATGACCTATTATATCCCCATAGACCTAATCGTCTTATTGATCCATTGATGCCAGACACAAACGCCTGGAAATTGGTATTACTCGAAGCTGACCGAAAGAGGGCTCTCGTTGAATCCCATGACACGCTCCAAGCGGCACATTCAGGAATTGAGAGAACTTTCGGAAGGTTGGCCACGTATTACTACTGGCCTGGATAGTACTATGACGTATGTTACTACGTACGGTCATGCCATGAGTGCGAAGTCCACAAGGAATCTTAGAAAGGTCCAGCAGGACTCATGGAAGAACGGCACATTACAGAACCGTGGTCAGTAATATCCATCGATATGGTTGGGCCAAAACCCCAGTCTAAACGTGGATACCGCTATATCTTAGTGATCGAAGATCTGTTCACAAGATTTGTCGAGTTTAAACCCCTACGGCAAGCCAACGCTAAAAACATCTTAGCTGCGCTTGATGAATTGATCATCAATCGATTCGGGTGCCCTTATTACGTAGTATCGGATCAAGGTCGCGAATTTTTTAACGAGGAGGTACATAAACGACTAAAAGAATACGGGATTAAACCATCTCCTACAGCACCTTATTACCGGCAAGCTAACCCCGTAGAGCGGGTAAATCGCAATCTCCGTCCCATGCTTAATGTATTCCTTAGGCATAATCACAGGGAATGGGATCGACACCTGGGCGAGATCACGTTCGCGTTAAATAACAGCATTCGCGCGTCCGTTAAAACCACATCTTCATTCTTGAATTTCAGTAGACATCCCCGACCCGTAGCTATCCTGCGTGCCGAGAGAGATTCTCGGATAACCCTTCCACCACCTGACTCTCAGCAATGGTTATACCTTCCATACCCCGCAACGAGACTCTAACTAACTAAATTATCACAGAATAAACTAGCGCGAGCACACACTATTCCCTAACATCCCAGCATTCCGCTTTCCCATCCTGACACAGACAAACAGAAGAATCAGTCCACGCACTAGCACTTATTACAGAAGAAAAAGATCACCAGCTGGCAGAGATTAATAATTCAAGAAACCCATAGCCTTGTTAGTAAAGTGAAGATAATACACATAAAAATAATTAGTTAATTACTTGGCCTAATTATTAATTACTAATTCTTAATATAATGATATAGTTGTTCTTAATATAATAATTTATTCTGATTTTCTTTAATATTCACTTGTCCTAATGATAATCATATAATGTTATATGGGATGATTGTCAAAAAAATGGTAGTTTTAGCGTCCCCAATACCACTGACTAGAAAGGAAATATTATTACGGTCTAGTAAACGTTTGAAGTTCTTGAATACGATACATTTGAACGCCTTAAACACAAACCAGACAACTATAATGCTATACTTTTAATATATATATATATATATAGCTTAAAAGTAATTACCGAAGCCTGTCGCCATCGAACGTTTCGCATAATTCTGAATTTATTCGACAATAATTACTTTAAGATTTAATTATATGTAATCCTATGATACTTTAAAGTACTTTAATTCAGAATTTTATTTTAATTTATCTGTCTACGGGAGTGTTACGAATGCGCCAACTTTTACAGTAATAAATCCTAATTAAATTTATATCTGTTACTGTTATTATAATGGCTATGGAAATCTAACCTGAGACGCCGATATGCAATATTAACGTTCAATTTATCGTATTGTAATGAGTACATCAGCTTAGTAACGTCATCTAATCTATGGGTAGTAGTTATTTAGTTCGAACTTCAGACAACTACGTAAGTGAGCGACCCGGTTTTTATTTGCAGTTTTTATAGTTAGTTTTAACGATTTTCGTTTTAAAATTCCAAAAGCTAAAAAGATACGTAGTTACCGTAGTGATCAAAATTATTAGTAAGTTCCATGTGAAAACAATATTTTATTTGGTATTTTGGTGTAATAACGTGTATATACATACATCCCTGGTAACAAAATCATCGCAATTTCGCCACAATTCTGCTGCAATCGTCCGTGCAATCATAAAAATTGCAGCAGCTGACGTGCGGTCTGCTTCACAATTCGACTTGGTTTCTGCTGCACGACGATTGCGGCAGACGAGTGCGGCAGGATTGCAGCAGAAGTGCAGCCGACAAGTGCGACTAAGAGGGATAAAATAATGCACTCGCGAGTGCAGCAGAATGGCACCCATATTTCAGACGACGATTGTAGCAGGATTGCAGCAGACGTGCAGCCGACAAGTGCAACTAAGGAAGGTGAAATAATGCAGTCGCGAGTGCAGCAGAATTGCACCCTAATTGTGTACGACGATTGCAGCAGACGAGTTCGGCAGGATTGCAGCAGAATTACACCCGAATTCTGTACGACGGTTGCGATACACGAGTGCGGCAGGATTGCAGCAGACGTGCAGTCCACGGAGCCGGTGGAAGCAAAGCGTATAGGATATACGTCGCCGCCGCCAGGCGGCGAGAGCATCAGTTTTGGGCTCACTCGACTAGTTTGGCGTGGTAGATACTATAAGAGACCACGCACAAACCGTCTGGGAGATAAAACTCTTCGGAGCTCTTTTTATTGTTACCATTCTCGGTGTTCTGAGGATTTTCACTACGAGGTGTGTGATCGTTTTTGAAGTATATCTTAACGCACTCGCAAATGCATTACATCCTCCCCCTTAATCACAATTGTCAGCTGCACGTCTTCTGCAATCCTGCCGCACTCGTCTGCCGCAATCGTCGTACGCAATGCGGGTGCAATTCTGATGCACTCGCGAGTGCGTTATTTCATCCCTCGTAGTCGCACTTGACGGCTGCACGTCTGCTGCAAGCCTGCCGCACTCATCTGTCGCAATCATCGTGCAGCAGAAACCTAGTCAAAGTGTGAAGCAGACCGTGCATTTTCGGCGCAATCGCGAGTGCGTCAGACTGTGTTACCAGGGATACTATGCGGACAAATATTTTTGTAACATTAAAATAAAACTACATGCATTTTACTAGCAATTAGTAATTACCGAGGCCGTAATCACCGTAGTCGACCTGCTAAAATCCCCAGATGTAAAAACTTTTTGTCACCTTTAGCTGTTTCCAAGAATAGCAGTCTCTTTTAACTATAAATATAACAACTTAAACCCGAAATTAACAATAAAAAAAGAGATTTTTAGTTTAGTCCAAGAAAAAGGTGAAAAACCACCGTTGTTTTGACAATTTCCCATATTCTGTACCATAGTATATACATTCCATTTTTTTCAAACCAAAATACTCGAAATGTTAGAATACACATTTAATGGAATTCACAGTATAATAATATCTATAACATTTTGTAAAATATTTGATTAATATTTCCTGAACTATATCGTTTAATATTTATGAAATATTTCTGCAACATTACAAGAAAGCTTCCAAAATTTTTTCTAATCAACAGTTCTTGTTATATGATAACAGTAATTTTTCTGTAACATTTGGTGAAATAATTCAGGAAATATTTGATTAATATTTCCTGAAATATATCCTGTAATATTTCCCAAAATATTTCTGCAATATTACAAGAAAACTTCCAAAATTGTCATATGAACAGTTCTTGTAATATTACAGTAATATTTCTGTAATATTTGGTGAAATAATTCAGGAAATATTTGATTAATATTTCCGGAAATATATCCTGTAATATTTCCGGAAATATATCCTGTAATATTTCCAGAAATATATCTTGTAATATTTCCGAAACATTTCTGAAGTGTTACAAGAAAGCTTAGAATATTTTCGAAAGAACATTTCTTGTAATATTACAGTAATATTTCTGTAACATTTGGTGAAATAATTCAGGAAATACTTCATTAATATTTCCCGAAATATATCCCGTAATATTTCCGTAATATTTCTGCAATATTATAAGAAGGCTTCCAAAAATTTCAAATGAACCTTTCTTGTAATATTACGGTAATATTTCCGTAATATTTGGTGAAATAATTCAGGAAATGTTTGATTAATGTTTCCGGAAATATATCCTGTAATATTTCCGAAACATTTCTGCAATGTTACAAGAAAGCTTACAATATTTTCAAAAGAACATTTCTTGTAATATTACAGAAATATTTCTGTAACATTTGGTGAAATAATTCAGGAAATACTTCATTAATATATCCCGAAATATATCCCGTAATATTTCCGTAATATTTCTGCAATATTATAAGAAGGCTTCCAAAATTTTCAAATAAACATTTCTTGTAATATTACGGTAATATTTCTGTAATATTTGGTGAAATAATTCAGGAAATATTTGATTAATATTTCCGGAAATATATCCTGTAATATTTCCGAAACATTTCTGCAATGTTACAAGAAAGCTTACAATATTTTCAAAAGAACATTTCTTGTAATATTACAGTAATATTTCTGTAACATTTGGTGAAATAATTCAGGAAATACTTCATTAATATTTCCCGAAATATATCCCATAATATTTCCGAAATATTTCTGCAATATTACAAGAAGGCTTCCAAAATTTTCAAATGAACATTTCTTGTAATATTACGGTAATATTTCTGTAACATTTAGTGAAATAATTCAGGAAATATTTCATTAATATTCCCTGAAATATATCCTGTAATATTTCCCAAATATTTTTGCAATATTACAAGATGGCTTTAAAAATTTTCAAATGATTCTTTCTTGTAATATTACGGTAATATTTCTGTAACATTTCGTAAAATAATTCAGGAAATATTTCATTAGTATTTCCTGAAATATATCCCGTAATATTTCCGAAATATTTCAGAAATATTCCCTGAAAGCTTTCAATTTTATTATTTGGTAATATTACAAGAAATATTTCTCAAATATTTCAGAAATATTCTATGAAAATATTCCATGTTGGTTGTTGGTAATATTACAAGAAACATTTCAGAAATATTTTAGTAATATTATACTGAAATATTTCTTGAAAGATTACATTTAAATATTTCATGCTGTGTGGGAACTCTACAATACCAATCTACAGTCAAAAAATTGACCAAGCTTGTGTCCGTCTACACGGCCCTTCCAATATATATTTCACGGAAACCACCTTTAGCTAACCATGCACGCTGCACGCACTGGCCGCTAAAGAAAAAAAGGTATAGCCTGTATCTGTTACCCTCCCATAGTCTCCGGTATCTGCAATGCCATCCGCACAGCTACACTCACACCTACATATACCGGCGATACTATGACAGCGCAAGCTGCGCGCAAAGAACACAATCCTTGCACTTGACAGTCTGTGAATGTAAACAAGAAGGTCAGTGGTGCGGCGTCTATCAAGCCCGGCAGAAATTCCATCTCTCCTATCTTAACTCGACGCACCCAATCTACAGCCAAAAAATTAAGCAAGCTTCTGTCGCATGCTACATACCCTTATTGCTAAAAAATAATTGAGGACTGGTACCATTTCATAGTCTTGCAGCCGCTTGCATAATACCTGCAATACCACCCGTACAGCTATACTCATACCTACATATACTAGTGGGACACCACCAACACACTCTCACCCCTCCCCTCACTACCTCATGCATGCAGCCATACAGCTATCTCTTACGCGCGATCTAAGAAAGATGGACAGTTTTCCGCTCATCCTCCTGACCTCACCCAGGAACACCTGCACTCTCCCCCTTCCCCATCCTCTTCGCGCTTGACCCGTCGAAACTAGCTGGTTCTGGCGCAGTCCCCCCTCCCCCTCCGTCTAGGTAACGAGTATCCCTACTACTAGCATAGCCTCGCGTCTTCTCGCTCGTCACAGGACACCTAATGCGGACATCAGCCCGCGTCCATAACACGTTCGTGGATCACACGTCAACGCCTCGGCGACGCAAAATGTATATATGGAGCGAATCACGTCAACTCTCCTAGCGCGGCGCGTGAACGCTTAATACTGTTGTTTTCAACTCGCGTTTGCGGTATGAAAAAAAATATATAAAAAATATCCAATAAACTATTTCGATGTATTTTTTCCTCAGCTTTCCAATGGTGTGGTCAGATTTTCCAAAATTTTCCATTTTCCTTAAAAAAAACACGAAACGTGTTATATCTCGTAAAGTCTATTTTTAACATTTTTTTAAATACTTTTAATCGAAAGCTGAGGTTTTTTTACATAAGAAAAGTTATTTTGCCCAGAGTGCCGGATTATATTTCAGTGAGTAATAAAACGCCGAAAAGTTGAAGTACCGAGCGCAGCGGCAGGGCGCGTGACTTCGCGCTCGACGGTGGCCGCTGGATTCGGTCCTCCTTTTCATATTTTGCTACCTTATAACTTCTTTTAAACCTGTTAGTTAAATTTAGTTATTTTTTTGTTTTTAATAATCGTTTTTTTGTTACTTTGGCTTTTGAAGAGGCTTTCAAAATCTTTAGCTTCGTGGCTTTCTTTGTCTTTGTTGCGGGTTTGGATACATTATTTTCTTTTTTCTTAGTGACTTTCTTTGGAAAGATTTGATATTTAGAACTTAAAGACGTTTTCTGTAGTTTGAATGTGTTTTGATTCAATGGAATAAAAGCATGATACTGTAAAGTCCCTGGTATAGACTTAGCATTATCTAATCTTGGTTTGAGTTCTAAAACAGTTTTTTCATAATCATCTTTATTGCTATAAAATACTTTGGTTTCTTTGCAATAATTTTTAGCCCATTCGTAAAGACTTTTTGCTGTTTCTATTTTTTAAAATTCTATATTTGGATGAAAGTTGTAGACTAGCACGATTTGCACCTCTTTTTAAGTTCGCACCGATACCAACACATGCACCTTTGCCGTGTGCGGTAGCATAAAAGTGCCATTCCGCTGTGATTTCGAAATCTTTTTCATGAAACAGAAGATTTTGCATATTATTCTTATTTTTAAAATGTTGACTTGCTCCATCCGTTAAATAATAATTTTTTTAACTACGAAATTAGATTTCAGATAAAGTATGACAATTTTTTGATATTCATAAACCGCAACAGTATCATGGTTTAGATTATCAGAAATTACAGCAATGGTTACATGTTTAAGATCACTATTTTCTTTGTAATAAATTACAACTGTAAAAATAGTTGCCTGGTTATTATTCCAATGGAAAGATTGCGTAGAATTCTGTACTATAAATGCATAGTTTTCCGCAAAATCAAAACAGACAATAAACTCCCCATCTTGAAGATTTTCTTTCAACTTATTCACATACTGTGACTGTTTCTTAGCAAAAATATCGTGAGTCTTCAATTTCATTAATTTGTCGCCCAGCGTGTTGAGAAAGTCATAAATGTTCTCACTTTTTGAAGCTATCGTACACCGATCTGTTTGAAACCACGATTCAAATTGAATTTCAAAAACATTATTTTTATCAAAACATTCAAGCAAATGTTCTCGTAATGCAGACGTATTAGGACAATTTAGACAGTCGCCCAAGAAACACTCATCACGTGCATTTTTACAAACGATTGCCTGAATACAGTCATGATATTTGTAAGATATAGTTTACTATTTTTCGTTAAGCACTCTAGCTCAGCAGCGTCTAGCATGAGCTTAACGTTTTTATGATGTACACATACACATACATTGTGTGTACCACTGCTTCCAGCTAAAACACAGTGTACTGGTCTCAATTGTATGAATTTTGTTAACCCAATTTTAACGTGTTCGTATTCTTTTTGAAATAAATAATAGATTTCGTTCAAATTGCCAAGAAGTAATCTTTTCTGAACGTGTTCTCGTTTGCCGTTGTCCTGCTTTACGGATATGCAATCTTTCAAGCCTGGCATAATTCGACTTATGTCATCCTTTTCATAAAAACTTTTAACTAAATTTGTAGTTTCCACCGAAAGTACTTTGCCGCGTTTTTTTCAGGAACTGAGAAAAATCCTTTTTCAGCTACTAACTCTTTTGCTTCTCGAGCTTCCCATTCAGTACAACCAAAAAATTTCCGAGATATCTCCATTTGAACAAAAAATGACGTTTTCGTGTATAACAAAAGAACAAAGATAGCTTATAGAATATTTCACGTCGGGAGAAATAGGTAATTTTATGCTCTTTCAAATACATTTACACTAAAGCGATCGTATTATTTCTTTTGTACCAACTACCACAACCATTACAATAATACTATTTTACGTGCTAAATAATAAATTGGTACCATCAAGTTACCATAATTAGTAAAATATTTAAGTTTATAGAGTTAATTTATTATAGCACCACAAGAAAAAGTATGGATTATAAGAATCGTTACAACATGCAAACGAATTGACGAAATTTAAATAGTCTTTTTAATTTTAAACCTTTAATAAAAAACAAAAAATATGATTTGTGAGTAGGCAAAAGTTACCGCTTAATAACTAGGAAATAAGCGACCAAATTAAAAAAAAAAACTTAATAATGAAAAATCAGAAATCAAAAACGAATCGATGAATCTAAAAACAATAATTATCTAATTTCATCAAAAAACAAAGAAAATGAGCTTCGATTCGTAAAAAATTACCATATAATATCCTAGAAATAGGCAATAAAAAATTAATAAAAAAAATATAACTTCAAATTTCTCGAATAATAAAAGACCTCATAGTCAAAGAGATTAGCCAAGACTGACAAGAGATAGTGGAAAACTACCTTTTCCATCTTAATGTATTTATAAAGATTTTCCATCATGTTTCCAAAATATAACCGTTTAAAAAACAATGACGTTTTCGTGTATAACATGTGACGTGTATTTCACGTCCCAATAATATTAAATACGGGCAGTCAATCGCGACCCAGTCACCCGTCACCAGAGCCGAGCATTTTCACATTTAATTAGTATTGTTATTAATGGGGGGATTGTTATTTATTTGTTGAGGGAATGAGGATAAGGAGTAGCAACCGAGGATGGCAGTAGACCGGCACACACACGCACACACCCATGCCAGTGGCACCAGCTGATCGCCGCAGCGACGACTGCTCGGAGCGAGCAACGGCGACGAGTCTACACACACATGCACAATACCAACATCACTGCACGCTGTACGCGCGACCCTCTCTCTCTCTCTCTCTCTCTCTCGCTTGCTCTTTCTTCCTCGCCTCTCGAGGATGATGAGCCACTGCCCGCGCACACACATACACACACGCGCGCGCGGCCGCCCTCTCTCCCGATGCATGCAGACGCGGGAGGAGAGAGGATTCACAGCAGCAGCGGCGGCTTCCTCGAGACACACTATCTCGGCTGTAGCCACGAGAGAGAGAGAGAGAGATATACCGACACGGCTGTCGGTAGAGGGGAGAGCTAGCAGCCGCCGCGCCGCGAGCCGCATGAAGCTGCCGGCCTCTCCTAGCGTAGGCCGGAGCGCGCACGTCGCCGCTGCCAACTGTGTTGGTCCGGCAGCGACAAAACCGAAAGCGCCCGATATAGATATAGACGCCGGGATGCCCGCGCGTGTATATCTAGCAATTCATATTGCCCGCGCTGCGTGGACAGGGCGGCATTCGCGGGGCGAGCCAATGAGAATTTGCGACTCAAATCACCGCTGACTTGGCCTTGATTTTTGCATCTAGGGAAAATCAAGGCCAATCACCGTAAAGAAAAGGGCGGAAGCAACAAGTGTTTGAGCTGCAGTTTTGCGAGAAGAAAAGCCAAAATTTTGGAAGAGATTTCCGCCCTCTCCGATTTTGAGCATTGACTGCCCGGCCTTCAGCGACGATAGACGTAGCGAGAATTTTGCCTGTCGTTCGAGCGTAGTAGACCGCGTGGAGAGATACGAGTATCACCCGCCCGCCCGTCGACGACGTAGACGTACTCACTGAGAGCTAGATATCGGGTGAACATTACCCGGCGACCTTGCGACCTACGAGGAAGGACATCGCGAGACGCACCCGATTAGCGACGGTGAGTGGACTGTAATTGTCGAGCTTCCCTCGGCACTTGCAAGTAAAATATATTAAACAATTGTCGTACATTGCCGCCATGTGCTCGGGGTTTTTTAGGAGAATAAATCCGTGGTGGTGTGACACCGTTATGTAAGATCAGTGCGTGTCGGGCCGGGATTAAAATCCAAGTATTAGTGTGGGGAAATTTACGCGACTCGGAAAACTCGGGAAACGTGGTGAGTTTGGTCGTCGCGAGGGACACGTGAGAAGGCTAGCGTAGCCATGTTTGTATAGCGACAAATTCATTGTGTGAAATTGTAAATTGTGGCGACCGTGCGTATTTATATTAGAAATAAAGCTTAAGTATAATTAAAGAGAAATTGGTGAGTGTTCGGTATAAATTTATTAATTCCTGATTTTTCCTCTTCACGGAACTTCCTCTGGGAAAGGGCTCGTGCCGAGTTAGCCGCGCTTTACCTGGCGCCCATTAATTTAGAAAATTTGGTAAAGTGTCGAGATAATAAGAAACCATAGTAACCACCACGTTACAAATGACGTACCATCGGGGGCTTAGTGAATCAGGAAAAAACATGAAAAATAGCGACAAAATAAATTAATTAAGAGAGTTCGGGAAAAATCGGAAAATTTGTTTTTACCCAGTGCCCGAGCCAGCGAAAGTGCAGCGACTAAAACGTTTTTTTGTGTCGTATAAAAATTTAAGTAAAGTGGAAAAATTACTTTTTTTTGTGTGTTTAAGGAATTTATAAGTAGGACTTACAAAATTTTCACTTGAGCTATTGGGTTATAAATTGGACTTTGAAATTTTTTCACTTGAGCTATTGGATTATAAATTGGACTTTTTTCGGAAAGAATTTTCCGCAAAATTTTTTGGATATTTTTGAGAATTTTCCGAAATTATTTTTTGAAAATTTTTCGATTATGAGATTTTTCCGGAAAATTTTTTTGGATATTTTTGAGAATTTTCCGAAATTATTTTTTAAAAATTTTTTGATTTTGAGAATTTTCCGGAAAATTTTTTTGGATATTTTTGAGAATTTTCCGAAATTATTTTTAGAAAAATTTTCGATTTAGAGAATTTTCCGGAAAATTTTTTTGGACATTATTGAGAATTTTCCGAAATTAGTTTTTGAAAATTTTTCGATTTTGCCAATTTTCCGGAAAATATTTTTGGATATTTTTTAGAATTTTCCGAAATTATTTTTTGAAAATTTTTCGATTTTGAGAATTTGCTAAAAAGTTTTTTTTTTGATATTTTTGAGAATTTTCCGAAATTATTTTTTGAAAATTTTTTGATTTTGAGAATTTTCCAAAAAGTTTTTTTTGGATATTTTTGAGAATTTTCCGAAATTATTTTTTGAAAATTTTTCGTTTTGCGGATTTTCCGGAAGGAAGGAAGAGTTTTTTTTTTGAGATTTTGAGAATTTTCAAAAATATATTTTTTAATGTTTTTGTTGAAAAAATTTTTTATTTGGATTTGAAAAAATAGCGTATTACCAGTGTAAGCGGAAGGCTGCGGCGACGCACTGAAAATAATAGCGATAAATAGAGAAGGTGGGGAAAATAGGAGACAAATTCAGAAAATCTTTGTTGGAGATTTAGTGAAATTTGAGTAATGAGATAGAGTGATAGATAAATTAATTTGTGTGTAATTTTCTGAATTCTGACCTATTTTTCAAGTCTCCTTAGCGACTTTTAAAGTAGTAGAGTAGGAGTTACACCACCGTATAGGGAAAATTCATTTTGCGAACACCTCCACAAAATATTATTTGCTGTGCTACTACCGAAAATCGATTAGTAAGAACGATTTATAATTTAGTTAAGAATAAAATTTTTCTAACAACTACTGGAAATTGGGTATAAAAATACAACAACTAAAGTTATTGTATTTTATATTATAACTACTGTGTCAAAGGAAAAATTAATTATTACATATATATATATATATATATATATATATATATATATATATATATATATATATATATATATATATATATTTATTTAATTGTATTGGGAATTATTTACTGAAAATTGATTGCGACCAAGAAGAAACCTCAGATTATTACTCCAGATATAAACAAGAAGAGAAGACCAAGAACTACTGAAGACTGAATAGCGACTTTATTAGATTCGCGTCAGGGTATTTCAGCAGCTACTCAAGAGCTAGGCAAACAAATTTCGAGTAGGCATTTTCAGCTAAAGGAACCGATAAAGAAGACCTCAAGAAAAGAAGCAATTTTCTGTGTTTATCTCCTTTTGTCCCTTTAGCAAAAGTACATACGGTAATCTCCAGAGTAACATACATATATAAATATACATATTATTATTATAAATCATTATAAAAATTGAAAATTAGTGACACAGTAGTTAGGCAGGAAAATTGTCCCGTAAAAGAGTTAAGACTGATTCCTTTATTAGCGACCTCTCCATTCACGTGCACCAGGTATTGCAAGTTAAATCCCCGTCTTTGAAAAGATTCCAAAGACTTGGGCGGGCCCTCCCAACATAGCGAATACTGCAGTAACTGTAGAGAGTAACTAGCGACCAAACCGCTGTGTTTTTTGTTTCTTCCCTTAGTGTACGAGTAGAGTACAAAATGAACACAAGACAAGCAGCAAAGAAGGATCAGCGCATACGCCAGCGCATGGCAGTATCAAGTAGAATAAATGGGATGGACCCGAGCGAACTAATAATAATTCTAGATCAGATGGGACTTAGCATATCTGGGACAACAGCCCAACTTAGAGACAGACTCTTGCGGGCAAGTATAAGGACAGTGGAACCAGGTGCAGCAATAAATTGGGATACAGTATTGGATGAGAAACCATGGGATCAAGTACCAGCAACATCGGCGGCCATAATGCGAGAGGAATCTTTTGAACAAATACCTCAAAAGAAGAAAAGAGGTAGGAAGCCTAAGAGAGCGACCAAAGAAGTAGAGTTGCAAAGCACAGAAACAGAGTATAGCCAAGAAGAGGGACAGACAATCACTGAGCAGATTCAAGAAGTCACAACACAACAACAAACGACCGATGTACCAGTAGTTACGCTAGAAACGATAAGCAAAGTGACCATCACTATCACTACGACGACACCAGTTCGTACACGGGGACCAACGGATAGCTTCGCGATGCAGATGGTGTCTGCAAACACACGACCAAGAGTGCAAACAGGGTTTCTACCGCAACTCTTAGCGATGAGCAGTCATACACAGTTGGCATATACTCCGGGACTAATGAAGATGATACTAACCGGCTACCAATGGAGGCTGCCAGAGCCACTTTTCCATTATACAGGAAATCATCCATCACCGGATTCCAGTACGGGAACTCCCGCGGTACCAATGATCCAGAGACCAATACAATTGATTACACCAGCGTCAACGGCTTCGGAACCAACGTTACCTTCGATGCCAACCACCGCAGCGCCGTCGGTCACACGACCTCCGGCAATGGCACAAGCAACGAACGTCGGGGCCGGTTCGGGGACTAGTCAGAGGGGACAACCCCTAGCAAGAAGTGACAATCCGACAGGAACATCACAAAGCCAAACGCCACTGCAGGGGATAAACCCGAACGACAGTATTCAATATATTAGACAAGTAAAACATAGAGACCCCATAGCCAGTAACCCAAGAAATGGGAACTCAACAGACAGTAGCGACGTGAGCAACAAAGAAGATGAGAATCGAGAAGAAGGTGCCATTCCACGAGGGGCAGGACCATACGAACGGCTACTGCAGGAGTTTGAACATCTGAAAATGGCACAACATAGACCAATTCTCCTCCGAGAACCGGTATACGCGCCACAACCTCCAGTAGTCCCACCTCCGGTAGCAAACCCACAGGATTACGTAGACACTCCGAGACCACCGAGGGGATCTCAAGAGAGAAGAGAGCGACCCAGGAATCACGAAGTGGCAGAGATTCGGAGTCCTAAGGTGAACACCGTTCGTAGGCCAACAGACCAGCAAATCGAAGTACCAAACAGAGAAGAGGAGAACGAAAGCGACTGTCATCGAGTAGCTCGGAAAGTAGCGTACTAGACCGAAGATTAGTAAAGAAGAGAGATAGCCGTAAAGTGAAAAACCGTAGACATAGGAGTTCGAGTAATGGTACCACAAGTAGCGACGGTAATACAACGTCATCAGACTCAGATAGCGACCACAATAAAAGAAGTAGACAACACAGGAGAGGCCACAAACGGAACCAGTCGACATCGACTAGCGATTCGGAATATGAAGATAAGAAAATGAAACAAAAAAATAGAAAAGTCATTCGAATGCAGAGATAGCGGGGAAGAATGTTAAAATATTGCAGAGCTGGAACCTAAAGTTCAATGGGGAAGATAAGGAGCCAGAGGAAATTTTGGACCGGCTGCAGGATTGCAAAGCAAGCCTAGCCATGAGCGACAGGGAGCTGTTGAATGCTTTACCATCGATCTTTTCGAAAAATGCTAGCAGATGGTATCGATCGAAGCGACCGGACCTAAAATCATGGAAAGACTTTAAAAAAGCATTCAGAAGGCAGTATCTGGGTCACAGAGATGAAGAAGACACGATGACGGACTTCCGAAACCGATCGATGGCAAAAGGAGAAAAGATTGCCAAATATATATCCTGCGTAGAATACATTGTCGACCACTTTAAGCGACCCCCATCCAGGAAAACAATAGTAAAACAGGCCTACAAGGGCTTGAGGAAAGACTATCGACACTTCATGGCGGGGAAAAAAATCAAGACGCTCAAGGATATAGAGAAACTAGGAAGAATTTGGGAAAAGGAGAAAGAACTAGATGACCGGTTTGAAGAGCCTCCACGAAAGGAGAAGATGAGCATACCAGGTGCAGCATATTCTGGGACACCCCAGTCCGTAAGGTAGCGGCAGCCTACGAGAAATTGAACCCAGAAAGCGACACTAGCGACAGCACATCAGCGATAACCAAATCTGCGAGAAAGAGAAATTGGAATAGAAAAGCGAAGAAGAAACAAAAACAAATAAATGCGGTAGACGCTGCCAAGGAGAATCAAAGGCCGGAGGCCAACGTACAAGCGACCCCAGTACAGCCAGCCTCACACAACGCGACCGCAACGATGACGCACAGCACACCGCTGAATCCACTGCGACATAGTTTTGTGCCCGCTTGGCAATGGTCTCCTCCCCAGAATGTTAACTCGTTTCAGGGTAGAGGTGGTCAAGCCCAAGGATTCACCGGCCGAGGCGCCTATAATATGAGAGGAACTAGAGACCAAAATGGGCCTTCTGCCCAAAATATACCAGTATATGGTGCATGCTATACATGCCACACGGTAGGGCACCGAGCAAGAGAATGTCCACAAAGGACATGCTACTTGTGTAGGGCTATGGGACACTATTCAAACGAATGTCCCAATAGACAGCTGGCATGGCAGTCTTCTCCAAATAATCAGGCCATGGGAAACGGGATGCAGGGGAGGCAGAAGAGTCCCATACCTCCCCAGAAACCGCAAACGGGACGAAACTGGCAACAATAAAGGGAAGCCAGCATAGCGCCCAACCGACCATACAGGAGAAGAGAATAGCAACCCCAGAGAACGCGAAAATTAGCAGCGACCAAGAGAGAAGTGGATCGATGATAGTCGAGGCAGCTAAAAGTATTAAGTCCACATTGTCAGATGGGGAGACCCACCCAGTATGGAGCAATACTTCAAACAGCGGAGGATTAAATGGGACCTCACCAATAGGGACCACAAAACCATTAATTAAAGAGAGTAGTGAGAAGAACAAAATTGGAAAAGAGAGAGAAAAAGTAGAGAGTAGAAAGAATAGAGAGAGCAACAAAATTCGAGAAGAGAGAGAAATAGTAGAGAGTAGAGAGAGTAGTGAGAGCAACAAAATTCGAGAAGAGAGAGAAAAAGTAGAGAGTAGAGAGAATAGTGAGAGCAACAAAATTCGAGAAGAGAGAAAAAAAGTAGAGAATAGAAAGAGTCGTGAGAGCAAAAGAGTGACCGAAAGAGTGACAACCTTACCGATCCTCGAAGGGTCCGACGTAACGGCGCCCAATCCAACATCTGACGAGCAGAAGGATTTCGAGCACCTAGCCCTCGTACGAGAGGCGGTCGACCTTCTGGAAGGGTCACAGGTGTCCACTCCCTCGTTGGAGGGCCCCTCCACCTCTGTTGCAGACTTAGATGTTGGGGTGCCCACATCTAGTCTAGGGGGGGAGAGCAGCGTACTAAGTACGCCGGAGGCCGACCAACTTGAGGTTCCGAAACCAGGCGAAGTCGAAGTCGCAGGTATGAGCGCAGAGAACCGCATCTTCACGAAGGTAATACTAGGTGGTAGACCGTACAGAGCCCTAATGGATGGAGGAGCCACGGTCTCCCTAGTAGGACCAGAGATAGCGGCTAAGTTCAAGGACCGATTGCGACCAGCTAAGTTATAAGAAGTGTTTTAGGTGGAACAAAGAACGTATTGGGGTATCTGGACATCAACATGGAATTGGATGGCAGGTCCAGGAAGCTGACGGTAAGAGCCGTAGATCCTTGCGACCACGACATTTTACTTGGACAGGACTTTACCACTCCATGGGACGTTGATGTAAGATACGGCAGACGGATGTGGAGGACTAACGAGGGCCCGTGGAAGCAATCTTGGGACGACGAGGAAATCGAAGCGACCCCAGTATACGCCGAATGCGCCGGAATTACCGAGGCAGACGACGAGCAGCGGAAAGCCATAGAAGACCTAGTGACCAAGATATTACCTCCGCCATCGAAAAATTTAGGAACGACCACACTGACCGAACATCACATAGATGTCCTCTCTGCAGCCGCCATCAAATATCGGCCAAGAAGAATGTCACCCAAACTTCTGCAAGTAGTACACGAAGAGATAGAGAAGATGTTCATGAGTGGAGTAATAGAGCGATCGGCAAGTGAATGGAGTAGCGCCCCGATAATCATCAAGAAGCCAGACGGGAGCTATAGATTTTGTATAGATTATCGCGACCTCAACAAAGTGACCCGGAAGGATGCATATCCTATCAGGAGCATGGATTCCATATTGGACAAATTGCGTAAAGCCAAATATTTTACCAAAATTGACCTCAAGCAAGCCTATTTTCCAGTACCGATGAAGCAAAGCAGCAAGAAATTTACAGCATTTGCAGTGCCGGGGTCAGGGCTTTGGCAATATGTAAAAATGCCCTTCGGATTAACGAATGCGCCTATGACCTTTCAACGCCTGATCGATGCTTTGTTTGGCGTCCAGTGTGAACCATATGTGTTTGGATACTTGGACGACATCATTATAGCGACCGAGACATTTGAGGAACATCTCCAATGGTTGGAGATGGTCCTTAAGAAGCTGGTCGAAGCAGGATTGGTAGTAAATCGGAAAAAGTGCGAATTCTGCTGTTCGAGAGTGACGTACTTAGGCTTCTTGCTTGATAAAGATGGATTGCGACCAGACCCAGAAAAGGTATCGCCAGTGACAGAATATCCAGCGCCGAAGACCGTTAAGCAGCTGAGACGATTTCTGGGTACGGCAGGATGGTACTTGCGATTCATTGAGAACGACTCAGATATGAAAATTCCGTTAGTGAAGTTACTAAGAAAGGGGCAAGAATGGAAATGGGATAGCGACCAACAAGAGGCTTTTGAAGGTCTAAAGAAGGCGCTAACGGTAGCTCTGGTCCTAGCAACACCAGATTTTGGCAAAACCTTCACGGTCCAGAGTGATGCAAGCGGAGTGGCGATTGGGGCGGTTTTGACACAGGAAGGGGATGATGGAGAGCACCCCATCGTATATGTGAGTAGAGTACTCACGGTGGCTGAACGAAATTATACCACGTCCGAAAGAGAATGCTTGGCGTTATTATGGGCAATTAAGAAGTTGCGACCATACCTTGAAGGGTACGAATTCAAGGCCATCACCGACCATAGCGCCCTCCAATGGCTTCGTAATCTGAAGGACCCTACTGGACGACTAGCCCGTTGGGCACTTGAAATGCAGCAGTGGGACTTCGAAGTAATCCATCGGAAGGGCACTCTGCTGAAAGTGCCAGGATGTATGAGGATGGCGGGGAAATAGCTGGATTTGAAGAGATACAGGACGAGCGATACGTAACTAGGATGGAAGAAGTACAAAGACACCCACATCGATTCCCAGACTGGCGAATCGAAGATGGCATGTTGTACAAATTTCGTAGCGACCCCCTATTAGACCCAGTGACATCTCGAGAAGAAGGATGGAGACTTGTCGTCCCAGTAGAGTGCCGTGAGAGAATGATGACGGAGAGCCACTCCATCACCTCCGCGGGTCACCTGGGACTTGAGAAGACCTATGACCGAGTGGCCCGTGAATACTACTGGCAAGGCATGTACTACGACGTGCGCCACTTCGTCCAGGCTTGTCTCGAATGCCAGAAGCACAAGGCCTCTCAGACGGGACCCCTAGGGCTACTAGGCAAAAGAATTGTAGAGCGACCATGGGCCGTATTGGCAGCAGATCTTATGGAATTTCCACCAAGTAAGAGTCAATTCAAATACTTGGTGGTATTCCAAGATCTTTTCACGCGGTGGATCGAGCTGAAGCCGCTGAGGAAGGCGGATGGCAAGTCGGTGGCTCGCGCCCTAGAGGAGCTCATCTTGTTTCGGTAGGAGACGTAAAACTAAGTACTCACAGATAACGGGAAGGAGTTCATTAATAAGCACCTGACCGACACTCTGAAGGAGTATGGAGTGACCCATGTGACCACGCCACCGTACCATCCGCAAGCCAATCCAGTGGAGAGAAGCAATCGAACCCTAAAGACCATGATAGCGACCTTCGTAAAACAAGACCATCGGAATTGGGATGCCCATCTTCCTGGGTTTAGGCATGCAGTCAACACTGCCATGCAAGCGACCACCAAGGTATCACCGGCCTTCTTGAATTATGCACGACACCCAAGGCCGGTGAAGAGTTTACGAAGAGAAGTAGAGCCAAAGCGACCAATTATTAGTAGCGACCCTGAAGATTGGTTAGAGAGAGTAAGAAGACTGGATGCCCTACGCGACCTAGTAATCAAGCATATCGATTCTGCAAAGGAGCGACAAGCCAAATACTACAATCGTGGCAGGAAGGAGGCGACATTCCAGGTAGGAGACTTAGTAATGAGGGCAAACCACCACTTGTCAAACAAAGACAAGCGTTTTTCGGCTAAGTTAGCTGGCCGGTTTAACGGCCCGTTTGCCTTCAAAGAAGTTAAGTCTCCGCTGGTATATGTTCTAAATATGGGTGAGGATAAAAGAATACCCGAGGTGCACGTGAGTGAATTGAAGAGAGATATTCCCCCAAGGGGAAAAGCCCAGTAGTAGCGATCTCCTCCTTACAAGCGACCTTGAAGTGATTATTTATCGAAGCGACCAGTAGAAGGAGAACAGACTGATCACTCTAGCGACCACAACAATAATAGCGACCTATCCGAGACCCTAAGCATCGGCGACCAAGGGCATAACCTGAGAACTACTAGCGACCGAAACCTGTAGTGACGGAGGCATACCCATGCCCAGTAAGTTGTTAAAAGTGTTATTTATTTATTTATTGAAATTTTTTTATTTAGGATATTATAATTTCCCCTATGGTCACGCGATCTATGAGCGCTGTTGCTCTGTGGCCGGATTGGGAGTAATAAGGTGGAGGTATTAATAAATTTTATGTTTGTTTTCAGCTTGATTAGTTTAAGTGTAGATATGTAGATATATTGTTTCTTGCAAAAGCTCTGGTGCCGAGGGTTGCTCGGGAATCGCGTTGATGGGATACAATGGCTCAATTAGACTCTCGTTTGATTATTGGAATAACCAGTCCACTCCTGGCGGTGTGTCCCGTTTAGGGGGGAGAGTTTGTGACGTGTATTTCACGTCCCAATAATATTAAATACGGGCAGTCAATCGCGACCCAGTCACCCGTCACCAGAGCCGAGCATTTTCACATTTAATTAGTATTGTTATTAATGCGGGGGTTGTTATTTATTTGTTGAGGGAATGAGGATAAGGAGTCGCGACCGAGGATGGCCGTAGACCGGCACACACACGCACACACATATACCAGCGGCACCAGCTGATCGCCGCAGCGACGACTGCTCGGAGCGAGCAACGTCGACGAGTCTACACACACATGCACATCACCAACATCACTGCACGCTTTACGCGCGACCCTCTCTCTCTCTCTCTCGCTTGCTCTTTCTTTCTCGCCTCTCGAGGATGATGAGCCGCTGCCCGCGCACACACATACACACACGCGCGCGCGGCCGCCCTCTCTCCCGATGCACGCAGACGCGGGAGGAGAGAGGATTCACAGCAGCAGCGGCGGCTTCCTCGAGGCACACTATCTCGGCTGTAGCCACGAGAGAGAGAGAGAGATATACCGACACGGCTGTCGGTAGAGGGGAGAGCTAGTAGCATGAAGCTGCCGGCCTCTCCTAGCGTAGGCCGACGCGCGCACGTCGCCGCTGCCAACTGAGTTGGTCCGGCAGCCACAAAACCGAAAGCGCCCGATATAGATATACACGCGCGGGCAACCCGGCGTGTATATCTATATCGGGCGCTTTCGGTTTTGTGGCTGCTGGACCAACACAGTTGGCAGCGGCGACGTGCGCGCGTCGGCCTACGCTAGGAGAGGCCGGCAGCTTCATGCTACTAGCTCTCCCCTCTAGCAATTCATATTGCCCGCGCTGCGTGGACAGGGCGGCATTCGCGGGGCGAGCCACTGAGAATTTGCGACTCAAATCACCGCTGACTTGGCCTTGATTTTTGCATCTAGTTTACGTTAAGATAATTTAGATTACGTTATTTTGCATTTTTCGCAATATCTGGCTGATTTTACGTTATTTTGGCCTGTCTTTTGTATTTTACGTTTTCTCTACGTTATTTATGAGCTATTCAGGTACGGTACAATATAGTGTTTTTAGCACCAGACGCTTCAAGTTTACATCATCCATTTCGCAAATTCGAGTTCTTTTGTAAATTACTGAATACGTTATTTTATTTAAATATGCATATAACAGGAGGTTGGTGCGCGAAGCGAGCAGAAGACGAAGCCCTTTGATTTTAGTTTTTGATTTATATTTGTGAACTGCTTTTGCCGTTCTTACATTATAATTTTGTTCTTTTTACTCATTAGGGACTAGAACACATGTAGTACACCTTATGAGAAATATGACTTATTTGAGAAAAGACTTTAATAACGTTGAAAATTGGTACATAAATCATGGAAACAAATAGATTCTCAATTAACATAAAAATGGTCAAGTGGGTTGGGGTATCGTTCTCTAGCGCGCGTGTCATTCGCATGGAATATCCACTTCCTTTCCGCTTACCCCCGCTAACGCGGACTTTCAGAAGCTATTCGGACACGTGAAATAGATAAGGAATCTGCTGTGATCAGCGAGGAGCTCGTAGGATACGCGCTCATAGGTTAGCGCACACGGAGATAGCCGCACGCGGCACGATTCGAGTTTCCCGAGCGAAGACTCGGAACCTCGCACTTCGTGTTATACTGCACGAACCGGGGAAATACCATGGGAAGAAAATTGTGCAAAAACAGAGAGAATGCCACAGAAACTGAACAAACGCAGGAATAAAGTAAAGTTCAGTTTCTGTGGCTTTCTCGCTCTATTTTTTCAATTTTGAACTATATATTTCTCTTTCCATGGGTCCCACTCTTCAAATCAATAAAATCACTTCGATTTTAATCCCTTGTTGTATAATGTATGTAATATTAATTAATATTTCAATCTGTCATTTTATGAGTTGTTTTGCCAAAGAATATAAAACGTACATGTGTGGTGCGAATGATGGTCACGCGCGCTGCCCAGCAGCTCGAGAATATACAGAGATAGAGCGCTGGCGGCTGTATAGGTGAACTTCAAACTTTAATTTTATACTCAAAAATGCTTGTTAATAAAAGACTAACTCAACTAGTATATTATTATCCAGATATTCACTAAGGTCATAGTATCTGTAGTTTTTGATGTCTCATATATACTAATCCTAGAAAATGACCATCACCCTTAAACCATTGATTAAAAAAAAATAAATAACTTACATTACAGAAAAATATTTGTATAGTTCAGTTTTAATGAACTGTTAATACTGTCACTTACTGTGTTAATCGCTCAATACTATGCTCTTTCCCGCAGCTCACAGTACCTGAGTTTAAATTTTCGCGCCGTCGTAGTTCGCGCGCCGCCGCAAGGTGGCGTCGTCCAAACCGTGGTAGGAGCAGGTATGGCAAATCCATATAGGACCGACCGTCGCGGCAGTTGGCACCCGTAGAATCTCGCTTAAGTAACTTGCCTAGTAATGCGTAGAGACGACTATTTTTACTTAAAAATAACGACGGTTTTTAATTAAACTTCTGTTTAATTAGTTTGCTTTCCCCCTCCTCTCTATATATCTAATTTATCTACTTCAATCGCCATACTTTACCACGGAATTCAAGAGCAGCCGGTCGAAGACAGTCAGCACGCAGACGACATCCCAGAGGCCAGAGATCGTCCTGCGGTGTTCTCGTGGCCGGCGCTCTCCACCAGTCCCCATAAGCACTGAAGGACCGCCACCGAAAACTGCATCTACAACCGCCCACAGCAGACTTTCCCACCCTGTCAGTGCCGCTCAGAAGTCGTCACAGCCGGAGGCTAATCGTCGATCCGCCGAGCCAAGCACCGATAAGGGCAAGTCCGACGACAGCCTCATCATCAGCCGCAAACAGACTCGACCACTCAAATCTGGACTTACGAGCGAGAAGGGTGTAACCATCACCAACGCCCGCCCGCTCACTCCAGCACAGCTACTGGTAGCTAAGAGCTTCAAGCGTTATAAGCGCAGTTAAGCTTACATTTAGGCCGATCCTCTCCGAGGGTTCCGCCAACTTATGAGCTTGTCTCATCGGCGACAATTGTCGCTGGGCTGTTCCTCGGAGCAGCTCTAGGCTCGTAGAGAGCTAGGACGAGGGATTAGTGCTGTGTCCTCCCTCTCCCAACTCAGAAGCAACATCGTGGAACGACGAGCCAAGCAGTCTGCACATCGGGTATCTGCAGAGCACTCGACAGCTCTTCTCCTCTTCCCAAGTCGAGGGATGACAAGCCAAGCAGTCTACACCTCGAATACCTACAGAGCGTTCAGTCGCTCTTATACGAGAAGTCGAGCGAAGCAGTCTACGCCTTGGATCCTGAACAGTGCTCAGCCGCCCCCTGTCTTCTCCATCAACCTGGCGAACATCAACTGATACTGAACATTAAAAAAAATGTTTTTCAACATATAAATAGTACATTTTGTAACAAGGGTAAAAAGTCGAATATTTTTCCCGCGGGTGAGTTTACTACCCGAGCGAGCGAAGCGAAGCGAGGGAAGTTTCACCCCAGGGGTAAATCGACTTTTTCCTCAAGTTACATATAGTATTTTATGCCCATCTCAACTGTGGCCACTTTTTGACTTGGACAGCTGGATTAATAGACTGTTAGAAGACAATCAAAATTCAGGGTTATTGGTAGAACTTGATGAAATAAAGTAATTTTGACTATTTTGTAGTGAAGTCGCCTTTTTCCCTAGGGAAAAAATTACTTTTTTCCGCTAATCATTATTGCGGGCAAAAAGTGTAATTTTGATCTCGCTTCTAAGGGAAAAAAGTGGCCATTTTCGTTCAGATGGGCATAAAATAGTTTATGCCTTTTGGAATTAATATTCTTAATATATTATTCTTAAAAATTGTTCGAACATTCGTACTGATTATTCGGGCCACTTAAGTTTTTCAAGTCGACCGATTCTTTCGAGCCGCGCGATTCTTTCGAGCTGCCTGATTCTCTCGAGCCGTCCGATTTTTTCGAGCTGCCAGATTCTTTCGAACTATTTGACTCCCTCGAGCCGTCCGAAAAAATCGGGGTGATACGCACACACACATACACAAGCCGCGACTCTCTCCCGATGCCCGTGGACGCGGGTGGAGAGAGTATGAACGAGCAGCAGCTTCATCGAGACGCGGAGCATACGGGCATTAGAACCACGAGAGAGAGAGAGAGAGAGAGAGATTGATATGCATTTATTTGTTTTTTTTTAACGAAATTTTACAGTCAATTTTACAAAATATCACATAAAATGTCAAAAGTATTCCGGTTTGTTTTGTAGAGTTTATGCTTGTCAAATACATTTTATCACAGCTATAGAACATACGTCGTGTTAAATACATATCTCCTCACTTTTATAAAACAGTCAATAGTAACATTCTCTTAAATCACACACATACGATCTAACACACACACGGTAGTAAAATATCACATGATCAAACATTTCCAAGAAAATTCTCTCGTCAGGTACGATATCACAAAAATGTATAGATTGCGTCGATTATTAAGGGGGCATTCCAATGTGAACGCATAAAAACAGCATATGTTCAATCATTTTTTTCTCGGGAATTATTGCATATAATTGAACTAATTTTTTCCATTTAAAGATAAGATCAAGGAGAGTGGAAAAAATTTGTGTTTGATGGTAAAAAATATGTATTTATTTATTTATAAAATAAAATGCATGTGTGCAAAAAAAAGTTTTCTGCTGGCGCAGGTGAGTTTGACTCTCCTGGTGATCTGAAACAGAAAATCGAAAAAGTTTATTGATCTATGTCATCGACCCAATGGTCCGAACCTCCACTTTTTTTTCATCAAAAATTAACAAAATGGCGGCGTTTCTTGTGAAACAGAGAAAAAAAAACACTTTTCTTGCACCATCAATCAGGTGAAATTATAAGCTAGAATCAAAATATCAACAACCTGGAGGTTCGGACGATAGCCATGATAGTACTGAATATAGTGTTAAAATTGAAGTCGATACGCCCGCTCATTATTGAGAAATCACCTGCGCCAGGTGCACAAATGTCGTTTTGAGAAAAACGCGTTTAAAGTTTTTTAGCTTCTTTTGCTCTCCTATACTTTATTTTTTTACGAGCAACACGCATTCTTTTTTCTCCACGACAAAGTCATCATCGTAAGGAGCAGTTTCTAGTAGATTTTTGAAAGTTTTCATATCTCCATTGTCGATGTAATAGACATATTGTACGTCGTGATTTTTTACCGATCGCTGAAACATTTCAATTATACCATCTACCTCCATCTTACCAGCACTACCATGGTGATTTGCTTGACATTCTGGCTCGTGGGTTTCGTACCAAGCATCATATTCATCTGTATCTTCTTTGCCATTCCACGTATTGCATGCTTTATAGAAACTCGATTTTACGATGGTACCTAAAATTTTATCTGAATATTTTCCAATCAGTGATATAATGCCTTGATGAGAAAAAAATCCTCTCTTGGACCACGAACCATCGCCAGAAACTGAGAGTTCATTTTCTGGAAAGCCAGCTTGTAAATTCAACTCTTTTTCTTCTCGAACAGCTTTACAAATCACAATGTCGTACACATCGTTTACACTTTCAGAGATGGATTTTATGATATTATAATATGAATTGATGTTGAAACTCTTGCCAATATCCATATATCCACAAACATAGTTTATGCTTTACAAACCAACGCAAATCAATCAAATAACATACACGATACGGCGGTTAACTTCGTAGGCATTGTTTATCATATGGCACGAGTCTATGAATCTATCTTCACACTGACAGACTAATTTAATTTTGAAACCAATTCCTCGTTGACCTTATTACGAAAAAATAATACCTGAATTACATTTTTGACATTTCACGATGGTTTGCAGTGATGAAAATACAAGAGCGAACTGGATAAAACAGTAGGTTGCAGAATCACTTTCAGTCATAGAGAAACTTTCATCCTGACTCCCTCTCAATTTATTTGCTGACGTACTAGCAAAATTAGTACCAACTTCATCCAAATGTTGATTCCCATGGTATTTCCTCTTATTACCAGAATAACTTGGCCATCTTAAAGAAGATTTGCTTTGCTTTCTATCCATTTTCATTTATTAGAGTTCTGGAAACAATGCTGTTTCCTCGACGAAATCTCAAATAATACTGGACGTTTGATGAAACCGTTACTTATGATCGTAAAAAGAGATGCCCCTATTGTATATCTGTATGTATAGACGCAGGTATAAACACGGAGCAGCTGCTCGAATGCTTAATTCGTATACCTGCTCCGAAACCCGAGCGCGCGTAGTTAGAGCCTCTCTTTTGGAGCATTATAACTGGTCAACAAGGTAGGAATATCCCAAACTGACTGTGGGTTTATCAATTCTATGGGTAAAAACTATCGAAAAATGCAAAAAAAAAATTGATTTTTCCAACCCGTCAGATTGGAATGTCTCCTTAAGAAACTAAGCATCATACATACATAATAAAGACAAAGACGGACTACACTATAGCTTATTACAGTTTGCAATTTTGATCATTGCTCTGTGAGCGTATGTACCTGCGCATCGCCGACTTGAATTTACACAGTGATGGCAGGTACTTGATGTTGCGGGGAATGCAATTCCAAAGACGTGAACCGCGAGCTCTAAAAGAGTACATGCCTACGTTAGTGCACGACCCTGAAACTGAGACACCCCTACTGGAGATTCTGGTCTGGTTTTTATCAAAAAGAGAGTCAGGGTAAGGGCGTTACCCTATTCTTATAATCCTATAGAGTAAGAGCGCGGCGAAATATATACGTCGTTGTTTAATATTCAGCCAGTCCAGTTTGCAATCTGCAGCGAGTGATCTATTCATCCCTTCTGATACCGCAAATGTATCTCACACATGAATACTGCAGTCGTTGTAATTTAGTCTGCAGTTCCTTGGATACGTCAATAAACGACCGAACAATAGTCGAGATAAGGAACAATCAATGCACCCGCCAACTGTTTACGCAGAGCCTCGGTGGAGCACGATCGGAAAAATTTCAACCCATATAAACCGCGATTAACGCACTTGGTGACGTATTCAACGTGTTGTCTCTATGTCAACTTCGGATCCATAACAACACCGAGGTTCGTGACTGTGTCAACGAAGGGCACGAATGCGCCGTTCTCCACCTCAATGCCCGGCAACTGCAGATCTTCTAAGGAGTTGATATTCAACACTGAACCAAAAATAATAGCCTTAGTTTTACTGACATTGAGGCGCAGATCCGCAGACGACGTGCATGTCGACACAGCTCGTGCTACATCCATCAGGTGCATGATGCCTTGTTATAGTTCAGTCAGTTCAGTCTGTGTGTAAATTTGTAGGTCGTCTGCGTAAAGTAAATGTCTGATGTCTTCAAGGTCAAGAATGTCTGCTAGGTCATTTATGTAGAGGTTAAAGAGAAGGGGTCACAGAACCGACCCCTGTAGAACTCCGAGATTGGTTGTGAGCCAATCCGACTGCCCGGGAGTTCTGGTAACGACTTTTTGTTCTCTCCCAGATATATAAGATCTAATCCACAGAATAACGCTCCTGGAAAACCCCATTCTAATTAGTTGATGTAGCAGTATCGTCGGCGAGATGGTGATTAAAGCCTTACTAAAATCAAAAAGAAGTAGTATAGTAAGCAATTTTTAATTTTTATTAACACATTCAATATTAATCGTAATGTCATCGATGCCACCTCGTATATCTTTAGTTAGTTTGAGTAAGGCTATCTGAGTGCTGTGGTATTGTCTATAGCCGGTCTGAAGAAGATTAAGGATATTTTTTGAAGTTATGTACTCGGTAATCTGAGTGTGCACAATCTTCTCAAGGACCTTGAATAGAAAACTGAAAAGTCCTATCGGACGAAAGTCGGGAGAGAGAAAGAGAAAGAGAGAGAGTGACAGAGAGAGAGAGAGAGAGCGAGAGAGAGAGAAAGAGAGAGTGACAGAGAGAGAGAGAGAGAGCGAGAGAGAGAGAGAAAGAGACAGAGAGAGACATAGCCGATTGACAGTCGGCTGGAGCGCAAGCACATGCTATGACCGTGAGTAGCGTGATATTGCTCGTGTGTTTGAGCTAATACCGGCTCGCACATGCTGCCACTACTATCTGTAGTAGCTCAGCAGAGACGAAGATAGGCAGCGCCCAATATAGACATGGAGAATTATCAAAAAATCGGTATTTTTAGTATCGCCAATATACTGAGCAGAAATGAAGTATTATTACGGTCTGGTAAGTGTTTGAAGTTCTTAAAAACGATGTATTTGAACATCTTAAACACAAAACTAAGACAACTATGCAATATTTTTAACACACAAATGGTATATATATATATATATATATATATATATATATATATATATCCTAAAAGTAATTACCGTGGCCTGTCGCCATCGAATAATTAACGTAATTCTGAATTTATTAGACAATAACTTTAGAATTTGATTATATCTGACTTATGAGACTTTAACGTACATCATACGTACAATATATTCCATTTTGTTCAGAATTTCTTTTAAACTTATCTGTCTACAGGAGTGTTACGAATGTTGTCGCCAACTTTTTGAGATTTAAAATCCCGGCTCAATTTATTGTATTGTAATGGGTACATGTGGCGACTCTTACCATATAGGCGAAAGAGTATGGGAACAATTCCCTCTTTCGACGGTTCACCGCCGCGCCGCTGCCGCGACGAGTCGAGCAGTTGTTGCCCGACTATAGACCTGTACGATCCTGTACATACTTACTATTTAATAAACTCGTTCTGTTGTAATTGCAGTTGTCCTCATTGGTTTCTACCTTATCTCCTTGACTCGTGAACCTGGCAGAGTGGGACTGCCCATAAACCCAGACTCATGGGTCACAACTTCCCATACTGGTGACCCCGACTGAAAAAGGAGAAAGAGCGACATTCAAGCTAGGGTCGGAGAATTCTTCCTTCGTGAGGTAAGCAGCGCGCAGCGAGCTTGTCTTTGTCTCGTGCCTTTGGATTGCGGCGGGATTTCAACGCAGCACGCCGTTCTTCCCGGCGTACCTTCTGCGTCGCAGCGGCGAATCCTCTCAGCGCGCTTGAGCTTCTCAGCGCGCCTTTCACCACTGCAGCGCTTCTTCGCGGGACATCTTGCATTGCAGCAGAGGCCATCTAAGCACGCTGCGCATCGCCGCGCGCTTGAGAAAATCAGCGCGATTTTCAACACTGCATCGGTTCTCTGCGGCGCTTCTGGCGTTGCAGCCGAGGCCATCTCAGCATGCTGCCCATCGTCGCGCGCTCCCCCGCTTTCCCATGCTTCGGCCCTTTCGTAAAAAGCTGAGAAAGCTTTGCCTCGCCAATGTAGGCAATTAAGTTTCATCTCGCAGTTCACCTCAGTTATCGAGTATGTGCCGGGTCCTAAAGAGGTGGTGGTAGACGCGATGTATCGCATAGAAGTCTTACGTCTTCCTATGGAAATAGAACTCCCCGATTAGTGCGAGACAAACTGAGCGATCCAGAACTCATGGAGCTGCTCAAATCGTCCAAACTTTCCTTAATACTTAAATGCATCGAGTTAGGTCATAATCACAGCAGAGTTTACTGTGATTTGACAGGCAAGATTCTTCGACCATATATTCCCAAATCTCTCCGCAGACAGGTGTTCGATAAAATTAATTCATGATCCCACCCCGAAGCCAAGGTATCTGATCAGCTAATATGTCTGGACGAACATGCACAGAGACATTAAAGTCTGATGTAAGGGATGCCTCGACTACCAACAGTGAAAGATTTCACGACATGTTAAAAACGAACCTTCACAGTTCATCGCTCCTGAGGGTCGAATTCGCCATATGCATATAGATTTAGTAGGCCCGCTCAAAACCTCCGAAGGTTACTCTTATCTACTTACGTGTATCGATCGATTCACGCGTTGGGCAGAAGCCGTACTTCTTAAAGATATCACTGCTGATACTGTACTTAGAGCTTTCCAGGACAACTGGTTTGAACGTTTTGGAGCACCCAGATTCCTTACTATTGACCAAGGGTCCCAATTCGCAGCAAAAATCTTCAACGCGTACCTCTCCTTCATCGGTTGCCATCCTAATGTGCCATAACAACCGCAACTGAGTCAAACAACTGTCCATCGTTGTACTCGGCCTTGGTACAGCTGTTAGGAGTGATACAGAAGCTTCCTCAGCTGAATTTCTTTACGGAACTACCCTTAGGATTCCAGGAGAATTTCTCATCCTCGACGATTTTGTCGCAGATTCTAAGATTTTTATTGAAGACTATAGGGAATACATGAGAGAACTTTGATCTGTGCCGGTAACTAACCGTCACAAACCACGTTATATCTTTTTCAAAGATTTACACACTTGCTCTTATGTTTTCCTCCAAGAAGCTGCGGTAAAAAATCCCCTTGAACGTCCTTACAAAAATATTTTTTGTCTTTTTGGGCTCTATCGTTTGTTTTTCTCGACGAACTTTATTTAAATGACGCTAACGTAAAAACTGTTGAATAGAAAAATTTTGATTTTTTCGAGATCTAGAACTTTGCCATGAAATTTATTCAAGCTACAGCTAAAAGTCGATTTTTCAACATCTTTAAGAGATCGCCTATATGGAAATATACTCATCGGATATGGCTGAAAATAGATCAGTCAGCTTCTTATAATGTGACAAGTAACCTCTAGAGATGTTAGCCACTTTCACTGCAGCCTCGCTGAGTTATTGCATAAACTTGATTACATACACACTGTGGCGGTTTTATCGCTCATGCAATATTATTGCACTCTCTTCCTAAATGTCACAACTCTTCTCCGTGCGAAAGCCACATATTCTATGCAGAATAATACACTATATTACAGCAAGCATCCGGGAGAGAGAGAGACAGAGAGAGAAAAAGCCCGACACGAAGCGCACGACCGTGCGCTTGGTAAGAAAGAGAGGGACAGACAGAGAGGGAGAGAGTGTGTATAAGAATCTAAGGGTGATAGCTGCTACGCGTCACATAGGTCTAGGTCAAGGCCGGCCCCCGCGTACGCGATTAGCTCCGCTTCGCTTTCCGAGCACACGAGACGTCCCGCGCTACGCTCGTGCGAAGCACACGGAACTGTTGATATACACGAAATGACAGAGCGACGACGCGCCGAACGAGAGCGGGCCTGCAATTCCGGCCGATATACACGACGGGGGCTAGAGCACACCCGAGGGCCAACCATGAGCGGCTACAACGAGGCCAGACCAGGTCACAGCTCGATGTAAGTCCACCTCTCTGATTCTATCTTACAAGACTGGGGCGAGTACGCCTCCTGCTCTCTTACCTCCACCCCCAATGCTTTGCATCACACAACACAGCGGATGTTGTGTTAACTGTATTTGTACTCGACGTGAATAAATACTCATACCAGTTCCAGTGCAACTAATGTGTGTGTTCTTTGAAACTTTCCTTTCCCTTAGACTGTATTATCAGTGGTTAGCCGGGCTCCAACATAATAAAAAGCATGACCAGCAGTTGTGCATGTTGATCGGTTACGCATAGTTGCAAAGCCATCAAATGGCGCCCTAACGATTTGGAGACAATAGTTATTACTGTTAAACGTCCTCGCATTCCAGTTTTTAAAAATAGTTTTATATATATATATTTAATTTTTGTTTCTCGTTAACGTCATAATTTTTTTTACTTTTTCCATCAGGCCTAAATGCGAGCACGTTAAGATTGGAGAGAGAGTCTCATTTATTCAAATATTCTTGCGCTCGGTGTGGGACAAGCGACGCGAAGTCAAAAATGTTTCCTCACTCGCTGATAGATCGGATCGATACTCACACAGAGCGAAAATACGACGGCATCGGCTGACTTGAGCGCGCTGGGGGAAGCGCCACGCGGTTCGGCCTCGATTTTGTAAATTCGGTTCCGAGGACTTTACAGAATTGAGATCCCAGTCTATAGCATACTCACTCCGCTGCGCGGAGCATGAATGCCGCTGCTGGCAATACAGGAGAGGCGGCTCGTGAGTGATCATCGTCGTCTGAGCGGTTTCACACGGCCGAGATTTTTGTTAGTATTTCGGGCACGTACAACACGCGATTAGAATGCTCAGAGGGTTTTCTTTTTTTACACGATGCAGTATTTAGTATATTTGCCGGTAATTGATTGGTGATTTATTTAACCGAAAAATTCATTTTTTTGGTAACAAGCTCAGGAATAAAATTTTCTTTTCAATTGAGTAGACATTAATATAAATATAACCAAAGCATACTATACACCGTAACTCTCCAGCATCGAATCATATGTAGGAAAATCTGTGCGTTCTCTATGTATTGCGTTCTTACATAATTGCTTGCGATATTTTGTACGTATCGAACATTTCGTGCATATTGTATTATTCTAGTGCTATAGTCCGTGCATGAAACAAGCATTCATAGCGTACCTATTAAGAAAACGGTCGTAACCCAGTAACACTCGCATAGTGCAGATGGCAGCAACCGATCAAAATGCACAGCTTACTGATGTCCACGAGCATGTATATTGACGACAGCATCGAAGTTTAAACGTCGTTGCGCAGGCCCAAGTCGCACTGCCATGTACACAGGAAAAACAGGCACTGGTAATATTATTCCACTGTCGGAGTTATTTTTTTATTATACAGCCGATTAATGTACCGATGCGCAGGTATATATGGTTAAACAGTAAAAACATAAATTTAGACTGCCTTTTGTCAACTTTCTGCTATTCGTAGCTGTTAATTTAAATGATTTGTATTTTCCTTGTACTGTTCGACCTTTGGAAAATCAATCTCTTGTAAATAATTAATTAATAATTTTTTGCCTTGTTGGTCAAAACATACCCGTTGGTTTCTTATCAAAATAATCGTAGTATTTATCTTTCGTGCGGCACAAACGAAAGTAAGAACACGATATTTGCATCTGTTCACTACGAGCACTGGCTTGCTGTAGTCAATACAAAAATTTCTCTTTTAATTTAAAAATTCTATTATTTTCGAACAGAAAATTCTCTGCGGGATTAAGAAACGTCCACAATGCTCTGCTTAAAATGATAATAATATAAGGAACTGTTAACGGTGATCGGTCAATTAATTTTTTTCTTAAGCATATAAGCATATTTGTTAACAACAAAAATTTTTTTGTTAATTGTTATAAAATGATTTTCAAGAATACTTTTAAATTTCAATAACAATCATATATTTCTTCATAAATAAGCTTTTAATTAGAAAGTTTAGTTACATTTTTTTAAACGAAACCATCACATGGCTAAATCAAAATAAGCTTTTGCCAATTGTTTTGTATCATTTTGGATAAATACCGCTCACCGACCGCTTTCTTTCTTGTATTACTGACGAATTAATTGTATTATTTGTACTGTATCGTACGTGTTGAATTTTGTAAATAATTAAAATAATCGAATCGTCAGCACCAAGCAGCTTCGGCTTGGATTCGGTAGAACTATTCGAATACGCCATGCACATGCTTGAGGACGAAGTGTCCTGTGCGCCAATAAATCTCGAACTAAAAGCGAAGGGACAGCATACAAAAAATCGAAAAGATTTTACAGGTTCGTTGTAGGTCGAAATACGGCCGATGGTTTCGCGCATAATCCCCACATTAACGATGATAATTAATTAAAACAACACAGGGAAAAATTGCGGTCAATTTTTTAGATAGCTTCTTGGTCGAATTTAAAAAGCGCGGGACAATCGACGCAAATGAAACTGCGATCAAAGTATGCGTCAATTAAAAATATACCCAGCAATTCGTATTAGACAACAAAATATACCCGGAACAAATTAAAATCAGCTTGCTCCTTCACAATGCCAAGGCAGTGTTGCAAGCCCGCTCGGTTTTACTCCGGCCGAGCGCAAAACAGCCGTCGGTCATGTCAACGTCATCGATAAAGTAATCACAATCTGACCGTATACACGAAAAAATTTAACCCTTCAGACGATATCCGCATATGCAGCATATAGACTGCATGCGACGAAATTCCGAACTCTTAATTGGAAGTGAAGATACCTGGAGGGGGTGTCCTCCAACGCCAAAATTTGCACAGGAACGTAGCGGTCCGTCTGAAAGTAGTATTTCCACTGTGGAAAACAGCCAGGAAAATTGCAAAAAAGAAGCCGATAATGAGACAAATACATGTCTACATAGTAAGTCACAGACACAATTCGACCTACAAATTTTGTAAATTATATCAACCGTACAGAGCGCGCCACATATTGTCATAAATGTACCGGCAGCGCAAGATAATATTGACGTAAATCCTGACGCACCTATCATCAAAAGAGATTGCAACTTAAATAATTTTAAAACTTCCATAAGCGATGCAGGTACGTCATCAGTCGACAATTTGCACAACCTTTTACAATCCGAAGGGGCGTCAGATTCTCACGTTTCGAATCAAGACGCCCCTTCTGAATTTTCGGACGAATCGGACAGTTGGATAACTATAGAAAACTGGACGAGAGTAAATTCAACTGACTGGACAGAGCCGACTAATATGGCCGATAAGCCTACGGATGCGGCTCATAAGTTAAACGAGGGAAATCGCACGAGAGTCGCATGACAATTCGTTTAGTAGCTATTTCGTATGGCTACGTAATCAAAGAGATTCGGACGACAGAATAAATTCTCCCAAGTCAGATCAAGACAGCCGAGAGGAAACTTGTACACAATCGGACGACGTGATGGAGGTGCAAGTCGAAATTCACACGCAGCGCGATGATCAGCGAGTGGGTGTATATACCTCCAAATTTTTTGGCGATACTCAGTGCGAGCATCCAAGTATTAAGCACAGAGCAACAAATCGATCTGTTTCATAAAAGTTTTAGGCATGAGCTGTAATCACTCCTGCGTCGACAAGATATACATAATATCGATGAATTCATTCAATGCCCTGAGGAAGCGGAGCAATCTCTATACCGACGCCACTCCCAGCTTGCAAAATGTAATTGCCAGTTTCATTCGGTAGAGGTTACCTCGTGTAATAAATGAATATGCAAACACCAAGCCGATATGAAAATACTTCTTGATAAAATTGAAGTACTCGAAAGAGCAGTCGAGTCTTCAATTCAATCAAGAAATGATAAATCTCTATTGAGATGTAACTCCTAAAACGACAACGGCAACAACACGAAGGCCAAGTGGGTCGCAAATAGTCGTTCAAATTTTTATCGTGCGAATATAATGCACAGTGTGATCAGTCCCAACACACCCCAGAGCAGTGTGAATAACTGTGAAAGGGATTACAGTGCAAGTAGCCCATAGGCGGGCAGTGATAACGTACTGCATGGCAGTGAAAAGCGGTGTAATAAGAACTCAAATCGCTGGATAAGCAATGTAGTCGTCCTTGGGTCAGACGGCGGGGGTAATACTGATCCCCCAGGAGATCGACGTTACCATATAAGCTGCCTCAAATATATCGCCCCAGGTACGGATAAATCGCAATTTGAGGTCGAATCAAACCAAATGCGCCTTGAATAATTGCGTGGTGCATAAGGAGCTCGACAGTAAGCTCCCGCGCACCAAGAGCAAGAATATTCTTGCGGTTAGCCAATTAAGCCCGAGGACGCGTAAGCAGGGCCTTAGCGCAGGTAATTCGCTGTATGGCGACTCTAAAAGCGCTGTTATTTTATCCGGCAAATGCTGGAACTGTGACGTCACCGGGCACTGCGCTAGCGTTTGTTCAAAGCCGCGTACCCTCAAATGCTACACATGTAAGCTTGAGGGTTAGAAGTCGACGAATTACCCCAAATCTCTACAGACTATAGGGCATGCGATTGGTCGACGTCTATCTGCAAGATGTTCAATTCTGATTTTAGGAACCGGGAGCTTATATAGCTAGGAAGGCCGCAGTCGCATAAGACACTCGTCAGATTTACAAGAATAAAATTAAACATACATTTCATTAAATTCAAAAAATTCATTACTTTGTCTGCTTTTATTTTATTTTTCTTTCGATTTAAATTCCATTTGTTGAACCCATAAACAGGGTTGAGGACATTAAAATTGTTGAGTATTAATTTTTTCAATCAATCTAGACAAGTTCTAACAAGTAATATAATAATAGAAACGGCCATGTACATAAGGGAATGATAATATAATTTATGCTCATCTGAACGAAAATGACCACTTTTTTCCCTCAAAAGCGAGACCAAAATAACTTTTTGCCCGCAAATCACTTTTTTCCCGCATTTGGAAAAAAGTGACTTCACTAGCCACTAGTCCAAATTCGTTTATTTCATCAATTTCAACCAATAACCCTGATTTACGATTGTCTTTTAACAATATTGTCTTTTAACAGTCCATTAGTCCCGCTTTCCAAGTCAAAAAGTGGCCACAGTTGAGATGGGCATAAAGTACTATATGTAATTCGAGAAAAAAGTCGATTTTCCCTCGGGTGATACTGCACTCGCTTCGCTTCACTCGTTCGGTCAGTAAACTCAGCCACGGGCAAAATGTTCGGCGTTTACTTAATAAACTTTATTGTTACCTGTTTAACATGATACATTCAGAAATTATATAATGTGTTATCATAAGATACACTAATCATACCAGCATCTGAAAGACCTGTTAGGATCTCAACAGGAACAGCCATCTCGCCTGTGACCTGCAACACAAACAAAGGTTACAAACAAAATACTAGAGGAATATTATATAGAAGGCATTGTACATAATTTGAAATATTTACAATGGAAATCCCTGTCAATTTAAGAGATAAAATATTCGTTTATATTTATTTATTTATTTATTCCAGAGTTACATATAACATTTGCTAAACTCGATATAGAGTAGAAATTATTTACACAATAACACACTATAACGCCGCAAATCCTGCAGAGGGAATTGGTATTCCTTGTTCACAGGTCAGGATTAACAACAAAAATGAAAATAAAAAGTGCTGGTTAGTTTTACTCTATTCATTACAGCAAAAACCTCCATCCATACTAAACCGTACAATGCAAGTACCATTCATTCAAAAGAATAGAATGTACCCACGTCAGACTTCCAGACATGGATCATTCCAACCTTCACCATTCATTCATACATACTTTGTTTGGGTTATGAAGGTCTTGTGACTCTTCATCCCACCTCTATATAACATTATTAATAATATATTAAAAATTTAACAGTTTAATTAAGATTACATCGCACATGGTTAAGATTCTATATTTTTGTACATTTTTCTTCGATATTATAAATATTTTTATTCTTATAATTTAATCATTGTGACCTAGCACTATAATATTACCAATACCTCACTAACATGGATCTTGCCGTCGTAAATTTTTCTGTTGTCGCGTGTTTATCTCTTGCATATAATATTCTTTCTATGGCGTTGAGCCTAGCCGGGCAAGTAAGTCCAACAGCACAGGTAACTCTGTAATGTGGGAACACCTCTTTGTGTTGGTTAGCTGAATCACATTCGCAGTTTGCTATAAAGACTATATCGTCAATAACAACAATATCATTATAAGTTGATTGTTGTTTAATTGGATATATTGAGTTAGTGAAAATTTGTTTTCCTCTTATTCCTCTGTCAAAGTAAAAAATCGCCTTGTTCGATTCTAGGTAGTTGATATCTCCGTATGTCATTCCGTGACTTGCTGATTTGTTAATCTTATGTCCAGGTGCAGCCGTTGCTTCCATTTTTCTAGCTTTCTTGTTGTTCTTTTCAGCCATTTCATCAGTCTTGGTGAAGACCGGTTCTACTGGTTTATATTTTTCTATATTTGGATCTTTATTAACATCTAAATCATTATTTGCTCCTTTAACAAATTTTACGTATTTGATATTCGCCTTTCCGTTTTCTGTTTTGTGTGTCCATATATTTATTATTTCGTTTGTTATATTATATAGACTATTGCTGATTTTTGGATATGAGTTTATCATTTTATTGTAATTGTAGTTGGAGATACGTCGATGTTTGCGATTATTGTATGATTTACATTTGTCCTTAGCACAAATGTATGTTCTAATATCAAGCATTATACTATTAGCCAATACTGAGTCTTCTCTGGATCCATACATACTAATGTCAAGTTTCTTTTCAATGAGAGCTGCTTTTCTCTGCTGCATAATTGCTTGCGATATTTGATTTTAATTTGGTACATATATGGTAAATTATCAAATGTTCACCTACGTAGTGACAATACCAGTAAAAACTGTAATTTAGAGGATATTTGGCACTGGTATACACATTCATCTCGTTTGCACAGCGATAAGAGACATAATTTAAATTGTTGGCAATCTATTGTCATTGCAGTGTTTATTTCATTCATTATTTCTCAACCAATCCTGTATCTTTTTTATATTTGTTTTTTTTTGTATATCTAACATTTTTAGTTCATTTGGCAATTTATTAAAGATACTGATTGCTTTAATATAACTATTTGTAGTACTAACAGTTATGTAATATTTTGGTAAAATTAATAGTTTATTTCTTGATTTACTCGTCGAGTTGATATACTGATCTTTAAAATTTTCATAGTTATACCGAAGACTCTCATTTGCAAATAATTGCTGTAGGTTAAGTGGAATTATTTTTTGAAAAGTATTTTTATTTATAATTTTTAAAATTTTTGTTTTAACTGTTTGCAATAAGTGTAGTTTGTTTTTATACGCATCACCACACGCGATTATGCCATAACTAATAAGGCTGTTGAAGAAAGCATAGTATATAATTTTTAAAGTATTAGTTTCCATGAATTTAGAAATTTTATGATAATCAGGTATCTTGTCTTATATATAAGGTATTCAATATGTTTGGTCCATCTCATATTTTCATTGAAAATTATACCCAAATATTTTGCTTCATTCACTCTCTTCAGTGTTTCATTATTGATTTTCATTTCAATTTTCTGTGATGCACTGTCACAATAGTTTCCAAAAGTTATATAAACAGTTTTTTGTATATTTAATGTTAATTTATTTAGTCTAAGCCACGTTGAGATATCTTCTAAGTATTTGTTCATTTTGTTTTCAACTTGAGACCAAGTTTTTCCATTTGCTATTACAGCAGTGTCGTCTGCATACGACAGAATGGAATTGTCTGGCATGTTTGTTAGCCAGTCATTCACATAAAGTACAAAAAGTAGAGGCCCAAGTATAGCCCCTTGAGGGACACCCGTATTAACGTTTTCAAATTCACTTACATGTGAACCTATTCTTACTTTATGTTTTCTATTGGTTAAATAACTTGTAATTAGTTGATGCGCCTTTCCTCTTATACCATATAAGTAAAGCTTATCTAACAGTATTTTATGATTTACTGTGTCAAAAGCTTTTGCCAAATCTAGGAATGTAATAGCTATGGGCTTACTTTGTTCCTACTTACTAATCCAAATTGTTTTTTATTTAATATATTACTATGGCTTATAAAGTCTATAATTCTATTGTGTATGATTTTTTCGAAAATTTTTGCTATATTTGATATTAACGATATAGGTCTATAGTTTCCCATATCATTTTTCCCCCCTACTTTATATATTGGTATCACTTCAGCCTCCTTCAGCATATCTGGCCAAATTGATGTTTCTATACAGCGATTAATTACATAAGCCAAAGTGTCTGCTATAGTTGTAGCTATAGTTTTCAATGCCTTTACATTAATATTATCTACACCACCTTTTTTCGGTTTTAAATTGTTTATTACCTTTATAATTTCAAATTCGTTTGTAGGTTTTATAAAGATTGTTTTTGGATTACTTTTAGGTTGTTCTAATTTTTTATCTTATCGTATCTTTATTTTCTTACTAAGTATTTCTCCAAGTTTGCAATAATACTTATTCATTTAGTTCGCAATTTCTTTCCTACTTTTAATTATTATATTATCTTCAGTTTTCAACTGAGTAATAGTCGTATCGTTTCTGATTTTATTTTTCCCAATTTTATTATTTATACAAGCCCAGAGTTTCCTTGGCTCATTTCTATTAATCTCTATTATTTTTTTATCATATTGTATTTTTGCTGCTTTAATTACCTTATCTAGAGTTGTAACAAATTTTTTGTAATTGTCTTTGAGCTCATCATTATCTGGATTATGTTTTAGTCGTTTGTATAATATTTCTTTAGTATCACAAGAGTTCAATATTGAACTTGTTATCCAGTCTTTCCTGGGGGTTTTCTTGGAGTTGCGCAAATTTGTTTTTTTATTTTGATTTTTCAATGCAAATTTTAATTCCTTTTATTATTTTCTTAATAGTTTCATTTGGATCTTTTGTATTTTTAAATTTTGACCAATCTATTATCATAGCATTATTGAATAATTTTTTGTAATTATAATAATACCTGTCAATTTTTGTCTCTTTATTTGAGTTAGGTCTACCATTTTTATTTCTAAAAATAATGAATAATGATCAGTTATGGGCATCATAAGTATTAGTGATTTAGTGATGAGGAAGTCTGTTTTAATAAAAATGTTATCAATACACGTTCCTTTATCCGTGGTTATACTTGTTGGTCTTGTGGTATTTGTAAATCCTGGGAGAAAATCTTTTTCCAATAGGTTGTTTAGGAAATCTACGCTGATAGCATTATAATCCTGTATATTTATATTAAAATCGCTAATTATAATATGATTTTTTGCTTTTCTTTTTTGTTCTAAATAAGTTTTGCGATACAGATTAAATTCAGTACAATTCAGTCCGTGTGATCTATATAGAGATGAAATTTCTAGTTGTTTATTATCATTTAATGTAATTATAGTGTTTGATATTTTTAGTTTGCCTATTTCTATCGTTTCATTAGTGTGTATAATATATTCTTTTACGTATACCACTACACCATCATATTTATTAATTTTCCCGAAGTTATAATATAATTTGTAGTCCTTAATTCTATAATACTGATAATGAGTTAAATTCCATACCTCTGTACATACAATAAGATATGGTTTTATCTTAAGACTTTTAATAAAGATTTGAAGCTTTTCAAAATTGGCATTTAGGCTTACAATATTTAAGTATAAAATCAAACTATTGTTACTATTTCTTTCTTTGTTAAAAGTCTCAAGATCCCTATATAATCTCTCTTGTTTGTGAATGCTATTCTGTAGTTCTTCAATTAAGTTTATTTGTGCTTCCATTATGTAGTTGATGTTGGTTCTGGTGTAGGTTCTGGACTTTTTGATAATGTCAGTTGTTCTTTCATTTGTTGTTGTGTAGGGGAATTGACTGCGCTTAGTTTATTTACTATACTCTTCACTGATTTTACCTGCCTTTGGTAAAGTAGTTTATTAGTTTGTATATTATGTATTTGTTGTAGTGCACTTGATTCATCCCATGCCGGTAATGTAGGCGCGATCGCGTAATCAATATAGTTAATATATTTTTTTATTTTATTTTTAAGTATACTTCACTTGAGTCTGTCTGTTTGTAAGTGATCTGTTGGTAAGCTTGTTCTGTATTTAAAATTGTTATACTTACAGTTAACACATCCGTTTTTGGTACTTCTACATTTGAATGCATTATGACCATATCTTCCACAGTTGAAGCAAGGGGTGACGTTTATCAGATCATAAGCTTTGCACAATTGATGACCTACAAAGATCTTGTTATTGTTTTCACGTATAAACTTGTAAATTGCTGATGATACTTCCATTAGAACTGTACTGGTTTTGTTTCTTTTATTAGTGTACATGTGCAGTACTGAGCCATTGTTATTAAATTGCTTGAAATTTCTTTCATTGATATCATATTCTATATCCTGTTCTTCCATATTTGTAGTATTGTTTATACCGATAACTTTTATTTTTGTATTACCTTGTTGTTCTATCTTGATTTCATAATTTATTAGGTTATCATTTAGAACAGTCTCCGCTGTTTCTAGACTTTTCATATTCATACAACTAATTTCAATTTCTTTATCATTCTTCTTGCGAATGAACTTAGTTTGGATATTCTTTTCTGAAACTAAGCAGTTCGTGAGTAATTGCATTATATTTTCCTGGTTGGGGTCATTGGCCTTAAACGTTATTCTAGGAACTCTCTTCGGTTTCGTCCTAATATCACTCATAACTTCTGCATATGTTTTATTACTTATCGGTATCTCAGTATTTTTTTATTTTTGCAGTTCTTTAAAGTATTTCTGCAATTGGTTTTTATCTTGCAATTCTGTCACTAGTTGCTTGAGTTAGGTATTCTCAGCTATTAAATTGTCCATTTCACTTTCATCTTCTTTGATTGTTGCATTATGTTTTTTCACTGTTTTGTTGTGTAGTTCTTGCAGCAATTCTTCTCTGCTTTCTTCAGATTTTTTCAGTTTTATTAGTGCAATAATTTTTCTTCCACATCACTTAGCATATGTTCATCAGATTTATAGGTTATGTCTCTTAGAATATGGTCTGGGAAAAGTATCAAATGTTCACCTACGTATTTGGAATGTTTTGTTTTATCGTAATCACTCTTATGGTATGCATTTTCACAGATTATGCAAATCACTGTTTTAACTGTTTTAGTAGGGTGACATTTATAATACTTACGATCAGACTTATCCGGTGGTTCTTTCGTGTTCGACGCCATGATGGCAGAATTTTTATGTTATAACATTTCAGAAAATAATAAGAGTATTAACAGATAAAATTATTACAGGCCTGTTTGTTAACGTTGTACTTACCTTTTTAATATCTCAAGACACCCGCAAGAGACACCGCTTACACACGCAGAATTTTAAAATATAAGTGTAGTAAGTATACTTACGAACCGTGTACGTATTGTGAGACCTGAGAACTCTGTGTTTGTTAGCACATTACTATTCGATATACATATTGCAAATACGAAGCACTGTACGGGATAATCGATTTAACTAAGGTTCACTAAGGTCCCAGCGTACTTCACTAGAACGTAAACATCTTCGTCGTTAAACTCCAAGCTGTCAAACGTTAGCCGGCTTCTGCGTATAACATATCGCGGTTATAATAAACAAAACTAACCGTATACGTGCACACATGGTGGAAGGAAAACTGCCGTACGCAATGCCAAACTGCGCATTCAAGCAGCGCCGCAACCGGCCAGCGACACAAGCATTCGCGCGCGAAATTCAAACTACGATTAAATTATTACGATTATTAGATTAAAATAAATTAGTTGTTAATAAAATAATAAAGTTTAAATAATAAATAATATAATTTTAATTCAACTCTTAGTATCTATTTGTTTGATTAAAAAGATTAAACTAAAATTATTCAAATAATACAATTCTTAAATCAAGAAAATCAGTATAAACACTTATTTAATAAAAAAAAACTCGTTTATTTCCAATACAAGTTCATTAACTAATAATAAATTATTTTATAATAACAATTATAACAAACACCAAGTAACTGTTAACCCTTTAACGCTGGCAGACCTTCTTGATGGAGAGGAATGTTTTCTCCTATTAAAGTATGCTTGAAACGATTCCAAACTAAGAATCCATCCGTTATAGTCGCATTAAAAAATACCTAGATTACGATTCCCGAGAACGGTCGTGTGCGATCGTCCAGACGTTTACGGGGTAAAAATGAACTTTTCCAAAAATCAAAAAATTAATATTTCAGCTAAGATTTCACTGGTAGGAACATAATTGAAGATATTCTTTTTATTGACGAACAGTAAATCATTATTTATTATATATAAGATTAGTATTATATAGTCTATTAGTCTTATTTCAATGATATATCCGTCGTCTAACAGATCACTGTGCATGTTGGACCACGCAGGGAAGCTCTATGAGAGGTTGCTCAAACCACGGAGCTGTGCAGGCTGCCGGTGATTTAGCCGACAGCCAAAACGGCTTCAGGAAACGTCGATCCACGGTAGACGCTACACGAGAGGTAGTTCGACTGGAAAGGAGAGCATGCACTGGAAATGATTTTTCCAGGAACATCGCACTTCTCGTTACACTGAACGTTAAGAACGCCTTCAACTCGGCTAGGTGGCGAGACATCTTAGACACATTGAACGAGTTCAGAGTCCCACAGTACCTAATGCGAGTGATACGGGACTACCTACAGGACCGTATTCTCCGCTGCGAAACAGAAGAAGGCGAACGCGAGAAATATCTCAGCACCGGCGTGGCACAGGGGTCGATCATTGGCCCTGATTTTTGGAATATCCTATACAATGCCTTGTTACGACTCGAGCTACCGGAACGGGTGTAAATGATAGCCTACGCTGATGATGTCGCTTTAGTCATCATCGCGCGCGACTTTGAAAAAGCAGAATATCTGCTTAACTAGGCGATGCGCAATATCTCGCGCTGCATGGGGGAACACGGTCTCGACTTGACAGCCGCTAAGACAGAGATCATGTCCTTCACTGGCAAATGGATTGAGACCATCTTCCCCGTGTATGTGGGAGACGCGGAGATTTCGACAAGAAGGAAGACTATGTATCTGGGACTAAAACTAGACACTAAGCTTATATTCTTTCGTCACCAAGCATATGCAGCAAATAAAGCGGCGAAAAAGACGGCAAAGTTGTGCCATCTCATGGCAAACGCGAGTGGACCGATAGCGAGCAAGCGTCGACTCGTCATGTCAGTCATTACATCAATCTTATTGTACGGTTCTGAAACATGGGCCGATGCAATAAAGAAGGACTCATACCGGATTCGACTCATTTCTGTTCAGCGTAGAGGAGCTCTCAGTCACCCGGTTCGACTGCGCGTATAATTAGGGGTTAGATCTAACATCCCCTCGGGGGATTTAAAATTATAAACTTTTAAATTTGGTTCAGGTCGAGGCAGCAGCGGTTGTCGAGACGATACTAGAATAGCACCACCCTGATCTAATGTGATAAACGGTACCAGGGTGGGTTCCGCCAGAAGAGGAAAGAGTGGTAGATTTTAGTGGGTTGGTTTTCGATGCAACGGCTGTGTATTTTTTTCGCGTTTTTGTTTATTTTATTTTTTGTCCTATATTATACACATGGCGGATTCATCCCCAACCAACCCGACACTATCCGACTATGTCGACCCAGTCAAGTATGCCTTATGTAGAATTTCCTACATACCCTCGAAAAAAAAGAAAATAATTAAATAATATAGAATTCTCAAGGGGACTGCATTTGCCTGTATTAGATGCTGTTTGGTTTTTCTGAACATCGGGATGCTCAGCTATATTGATATTTGTGATAGGAGAGGATTCTCATAGTTCGACACTAATGTCAGAAAGAGAATCATCTCAGATATCTTCGTTATCAGCGATCCAGTCATTCAGCTCATCCTGGCCATGGTGCACACCTAAGGTGTATAGTCTTATCATAATGGTTCGGTTATTTTAGATATGTTAGACTCTGTAGGAGTATCAGCACGAGATTTCCTTCTTATTACATCACTATAAATGCTGAAATATTATATAATGGACGTATCATGATTTTTTCTTATCATCACTATTTTACCCGTACACCTGGACGGTCGCATACGACCGCCGAACTTCAGCATGCAATACCAAACCGAAAATTTAATTAAATCTATACTTAAGCAGTGACTATTTTCTAATTTAAGATCTCATATATGAAAACATATTGGTAGATATATAAAAATGTATACTCTATTCATCTTTTTGAAGCAAAATCTGCATAAATCTTTCGAGTTGCTTGAATTTCGTTAGAACGCGGTCGCCAATTTTATTTTCCTTAATCTGTAAAGCTCTCTTTTTCACGTCTACCCTTTCCAATAGTTCCTTCTCCATTGAAACGAAAGTGTCAAGGTAGTTTGGAACCTTTTTTATCAATTGTTGATGTTTGGGGAGCACCCGAAGATGGGCGGTCGTGAGCGACCATCTCGATGTTAAAGGATTAAGATACAATATAGAAGTATATAGAAAGATAATAAAAAATACAAAAATTCTATTAAATTAATTTGTTTTATGTTATACTTTTCAGATGAGATTTTTTTCATCGATTTACTGAGAACTAAAAAAGTACTTTGCACACTGAATTGTTATTACTGTTATGTAATAAATTATCTTTTAACACAAATAGTATAGCTTATTTATATTTAAAATTATCTTAGGGAAACCATGTTTACAAAATAATTATAAAAAACGATAAACTTGATTACATATACATATATATGTATGTACACTCGACGGTAGAAATATCTGGTCAAATTAGTTTGAATTTGTTGGAATCGTCTAATAAGGTTAGCGGAAAGGAGCATTCGATCCAATGAAGTTGCAGCATTTCAAAATATTCAAATAAATTCGACCAGATATTTTTAACATTGACTGTACATATATATTTGGTCGATTATCACGAATCTGTTAGTTTCTTTACGTAGAATGAAAAACAACAACCATGCATATTTGAAACTTTTCATATTTTTTCTTTGCTATACCACATAAAACTCGAGTCAGTTTAGTATGCACTAGAAACGGTGAGTATTTACACGTACTGCTATGGCTATATTTTACGTTATATGTTTATTTATATTTAACGTAGCGTAGCTTCTGGCATCCCTTGCTTGCGATGCAAGGTGCGGAGGCATTTTAGAGCGAGTGAGCTCGGTCTGAAACACCGGGGCAGCGAATAATGCGGCCTGCTGGCCGCAGGCCACAGACCGCGTGGCGACCTGGTTTTATTGACCATTTTAAACGAATTTTAAGATATATCTCAGCTTTTAAGCGGACATTTCAGGACTTTCTGGGCTTTTTTTCTTAATTTTTGAATACAATATATGCTGTTAAATTTCCAAAAGGTTTAGTGTGACGTCCACACGTCGCAACCATTATTAAAAAGATTATATCATTTTTATAAACAAGAGTCACACCGCTCGACGTTTCCTAAAATTCTCGACTTTCTCTGTCAAACGCGAAAAGTATAGGAACGCGCACGGACATGCATTGCAAAGTATCATCCGCGTAGACAAAAGAGTCGAAATCCGAGATAAGCCAATGAACTTGTCATAAAAATACGTGCACGTATAGCCCCCCCCCCCCCCCCGCGCAGGCCATGCCATAAATCTTTATCCCGAAGAAGCAATGGCTTTCCACCGCCGGCGCGGACGGTCGGGGCGGTCCGCGGATTTCTAGAGATACCTATGAATAAAATATTGCCGGGCCTCGGCAGCTAAGTCTTTAAAAGGTCCAGACGCATCAACGAGGGGATCAGTCGTGCGCCGTCTCTCACCAGTCGTACGCCATGTGGAATCATGCATGTCATTCGGCCGTTTACCCTACGTCGAGACCAATCGTTCGCTCGTCTCCCGACAGTCGAAGTCAGTCGTAGCAATCGTTATCAATCATTCGTCAATCGGGGCTCAGTCATCGACGATCGACGGTTTATATATCGCTGATTCCGAAAGATAGTTTTAACTCCAGATGCGTGTGTTTCTTTATCTTCACCTTCAATACCCCCCCCCCCCTCCTCTTCTTCTCCAAATTGAATCCATAACGAAATCATGCCAAATCCAATTTACAGAATTAACTTCTTCTCCCTCCTTGACACCGTGGGTTCCTATAAACCCGTGCTTCCGTCAAGTGTTAATGAATAGAAAATAGATTCTCGACGGGGCCCTAGCCTTACAGGGTAACACAACCTTCGACGTTCCAAAAAATCTTTTATTTTCTTGCTTACTTCAATAGTTTTTATACACAAAAATATGATTCTGAGTTTTAAATCGAAATTCAAATTAATTAATAGCTTTTAGAGTCTTTTAAGCGATGCATTAACCTGCGCGCTTATGAGTCACGAAAACTTTAAACGCGTTTCTCTCAAAACATACTTTTCAAAATTTGCGTACACGATTTCTCTTACAGGTTTTGACCGGAAATTTGGCCAACGTCTTCATGTATATATACTGTACTGAAGTACCTAAGCTATTTAAAAAGAGTTGAAAACTCTCCTTATAATCAGCATTTATTAAAAAAATTTTAGAATAAAAAATGAACTTTATCAAAAAATAGCTGCCATTTAAAAAAAAAATTATGTTCAAAATGGATGGATACTACATTAGGGTTTATGGTATTGATAATATTCCTGTTTTATTTTGCTCTATGATGATCAGTGGCAAAGCAATTGTGTCGCAAATTGACATACTCAAAAATAGACGATTCTTAAGTCGGCCAGTACGCCGCACTTTCTATAAAAAAATAATTTTTTCAAATTTTTTTGTATACTTCAGTACAGGTACAGGTACAATAAAGTCCTTAAAGTTATTTTTAAATAAAGCTTTCTATTTGCCCACAGTAAATTCCCAAACTGTAGGTTTATTTTAGAGCCTCCAAGGTGGCGTTACCCCTTGATTCTAGCTGAATAGTAGTTGATCGGTGAGATCCTTGTTACTCCTCCCTCGATGCTCCATCAAACTGCTGTAAACAACTATCGTAGTTGTTAACTGATTTGTTGTTGTTGTTGACTGCCGGGATCTACCAGCACCTATAGCTCCTGTGCTCTGCCTCGCTGAGACGCCAAGTGACGTTTGAGGTTAGGTGGCCTCAATTCTGATGTGATGCTCTTGCGCCCGTAGTATCGCCTCTTCTCTGCTCTGCTCTGCTACGTCGAGAACTCTTGCGCCCTGACTCGCAGTTTCTTCGGTGCTCCTCTGCTGTTGCATTGAGAGCACATGCACCCTTATAGCGGTCTCTTCTGTTTAGAGGACGCTGTTGTAAAGGAGTAAAGAGTTTGGCGTTAATCGAGGTTCACTTGATAACGTACATGTAAAGAACATATGTATGTTCTATCTGGACGTGTATAAACAGTCATGGATAAACATGGAATCATCGAGAGATCGGCTAGTGATTGGAGCAGCGCTCCCGTGATCATTAAGAAACCCGATGGCAGTAATAGGTGCTGCATCGACTACCGGGATCTGAATAAGCGTACCAGAAAGGATGGGTACCCGATACCAAGTATAGATTCCATCCTGGACAAGTTAAGGAAAGCTAAAGTCATCTCTAAAATTGACTTAAGACAAGCATATTTCCAGATTCCCATGGCGGCCTCGAGTAGAAGGTATACGGCCTTTGCAATGCCATGATCGAGCCTCTGGTAATTCACTGGATTGCCCTTTGATTTAACGAACGATCCAACGTCCTTCTAAACGTTAATCGATGCGTTATTTTGCCCTGAGTTTGAGCCGTTTATTTTTGGGTACTTGGACGATATAATCATTGTGTCAGAAACGTTGGAAGAACACTTAAAGTGTCTAGGCATCGTGTTAAGGAAGTTACAGGAAGCGGGACTAACGGTGAATCGAGATAAGTGCGAATTGGGATGTTCGAGAGTAAGCTATCTGGACTATCTACTGATACTACTGACTATCTGGACTATCTACAGTAATCGAGTATCCAGCTCTCAAAAATAAAAAGCAGCTGCGACGATTCTTGGGAATGGTGGGATGGTACACTGGGTTTACTGAGAATGAGTTAGAGATAAAAATATCTTTGCTAAAACTGCTCCGTAACAGTCAAGCATGGGAGTGGGAAAAGGAGCAATAGGAGGCCTTTGAGAGCTTGGAAATGGCCTTGACGAGAGCCCCCGTGCTAGCGAGGCCAGATTTCGAGAGAAGGTTCACGGTCCAAAGCGACGCGTCGAATTTTGTTATTGGGGCCGTGTTAACACAGGATTTCGAGGATGGGGAGCATCCCATCATATACGTAAGTAGGGTGCTGACCTCTGCCGAGAGAAATTATACCACTTTGAAACGAGAATGTCTACCACTCTTGTGGGCCATCGAAAAGCTCTAACCGCACCTGGAGGGCTACCAGCTCACGGCAATCAACGATCATACTGCATTAAAATGGCTCAGGAACCTCAAAGATGACATCGGAAGGTTAGCAAGTTGGGCGTTAGAGATGCAACAATGGGATTCCTAATTAGACCGCAAAAGGGCCATACACTACGTGCCAGATGCGCTATCAAGAGAAACAGACGAAACAATATAATAAAGGGAAACCTAACGTAACGTTTAATCTAGGAGATCTGGTAATAAGAAAGTTGCATGTTCTATCAAATGCGGCCAATAGGTTCTCCGTCAAATTGGCCCCAAAATTCGATGGACCCTTCGCGATAATCGAGATTAAATCCCCAACGGTTTACGTGCTCGAGACCACGGATGGGACGAGGAACGCCAACGCGCATATCTCAGAGTTGAAACGTTACATTCCCTCGCGATGGACCTCGATCCCGCGGTGGACTCCTGTTTCAACTGCTGGCAGGAGGACCACCCCCGCAAGCACTGCCCCCGACCCCAAGAATATAAATTCTGCTACAATTTCTGGAGAAGCGGCAGTACTCCATCAGATTATCCCCGCTGTTAGCAGGTGCATCAAGCGTACCTAAATCGAGAATTAGGGAAAGGGGAAGGACCAGGATGAAGTGGGCCCAGAGGAAAAGGGGCGGAAGATCGAGTCGTGAACGTTCCTTTTATATTTTCAGGGGCTCAAGGACCGTTGAACCGGAAAGATGAGGAACGCCCGTGTCGGCCCCCCGTCGGTCAAGATGGGATATGGCCACGGAGGAGAAAACACTGCGGGTGACGGTGAGGGTCCAACACCATCAACGAGGAGACCACCACCAACCCCAGGGATCATGTCCCCAACGGAGGGGCTGATGGAGTTCGTGAGGAGTATTACCCACCTCCCGGTGGACACACAAGATTTACTCCTCCGGGAGTGGATGGGCAAACCTCGCACCTAGATGATCGAGCAGAAGGTGTAATCAAGCTATGGGTGTAGGAAAGAAAAACGGGAGGAGTTAAAGAATATACCTCTTGAAACCATATATTTTTGTTGTATGTTTTATTTTATATAGCAATCGTTATGTAATGTTGGTGGCGGAATTAATGAAAATTTTTACAGCGAATAAGCGAGCGTTAGGTGTCGGAGGCTTTGTGGCCGTGATTCCCTCGGGGTAGATACTAGCTAGACGTTTAAACGTATTTAAACCAAAGATCCACTCCGTTGGAATGATTTCCGGTTTAGGAGGGGGGTATTTGTGACATAAAATGCCACAAGAAATGAGATAGAGTAATAAGGTTAGGTTAGAGTAGGTAGGTAGGGTTAGGCAGTAGGGATATTTAGCAGTAATATTATTATTATTAATTTGGGGATAATCACAGAGACGGACGCAATCACGTACGCACCAAACCACCGAACGCACGCTATTATTAATATTATTAATAATAAAGCGTATTAATCGCGCACGATTTTGTGTTATGTTACGCACACCACCAGCACAAGCACACCTGTATCAGCAGCAGCCGACTCAGCAGTCGTAGCCCACGAAAAGCTGAGCAATACGAGGAAGCGGCAATGACGGGGAAGATGTCGAGTCCCTTTTATGTTTATAGGTAGCTGCGGCCTGGAAGAGAGAGAGAGAGAGAGAGAGAGAGAGAGAGAGAGAGAGAGAGAGAGAGAGAGAGCGGGAGACGATAGAAGCGGCCGGGAGCCGCGGGGCTGTAGCAGCAGCAGCACAGCAGAAGCAGACGATGTACATACACATACACACTCGCGTACGCGGACACCCGAGAGCGCGATCGGAGCGCGAGGAGCATCAACGGCGTTATCTACAAGGACAACGACGAGAGCAGCTAATGACTAGGCGGGCGCTGGCCATGCGGCCTTACCCCGATATGGAGAGTAGCGGATAGTCAAGCGGCGAGAGAGACGGACGACTGCCGGCAAACGAAAGATGATGACATAGGCGTAAAAAGATAGGAAGATAAGCGCGAGGCAGGAGAAGGGAGCAAGGCCCGTTTACAACGAGCGCGTCACGCTCTATCAATTATTACACATTATTTTATCGAGTAATGGGTCACAGGGACGAAATGCATCATGGGAAAAACTAGAGCAGTAACTAACCTCCGGTTTGTACTCTAGTGAAAATTGAGTTGAGGGCCTATGCCAACAGATGTTAGAAAAGGAGAGAAGATCGAATAAGGTAAAATAGAGGGAGCTGGGGTGCAGGGACGCCACAAGGAGAGGACTGGAGTCCTTCGGCCCTGCCCATTCCATCCGGAGCCCTTGCCGAGAACAGTTGCTTGTCAGAGTAGCCGCATTATTTTCATTTAGAGGTTAGCCGCACCGCGTGGAAACTTTTACGAAGGAGTAACCATTGCTTTTTTGGTCGAGAGAGAGAGTTGCTAATTTGGATTTAGTTCAACGTGAGTCAGTATATTTTGGTCGGCGAGTCGTTGTCCACAAAGCGCCCGGCCCTAGGATTTATTCAAGAGAGTTTTAGTAATATTGACTGTAAAAATTACTTGGTGAGAGCTTTGCTTTTTGTTTTAGTTTGTTTCAGTGCAGTCGAGATTCGAGGCGTGATGGAGAGTTAGAGATGCTGTGTGTTCGCCGTAGGTCTATATTTGTTTCAGATCGAGGGTTCCACAGGTAGTGTAATTTATATTACAGGTTACTAGTAATACCGGCAAAGCAGTCGGTAAATGGTGCGTGCAAATAGAGGCAGGGAGCGGCCATTGTACAGCCAGCGTGCAACCGTTAAATACGGAATTTAATTAGTAGAGTTCGAGCAATTATTATTGTGGTGGTGATGTAGTTAACTTAATTTAGATAACTTCGGGGTTATTAATTTGTAATAAAAATCGCAGTTATATATATATATATATATATATATATATATATATATATATATATATATATATATATATATATATATATATTCATAAGTATATATATATATACAGATATTTCCGAACGTTTACTTCTCGATTTATAATATATATATATATATATATATATATATATATATATATATATATATATATATATATATATATATATGAAAAATCATTTATGTAGTTAGAACCTGCATGCATAGTAATCATTAATTGGGTTATAATTAGTCATTTTAAATAACTCGAGGTTGGATCTCCGTGGGTTGCGCCGTCTGTCTAAACGTTCGTTCAGCGAACCTCCTCTCGAGATACGAGGAGTCGAAAATAGGGAAAGTTTCGAGTAATAGAGGTACAGCATTGTCTTATCAATAAAATAATAGTGAGTTGTATGGACAGATCCATATAGTTAAAATACAACATCATAATTTATATACTGTATTCTTAATTTTATTTATATATATTTATTTATTTGGGTGTAAGTATACATTTCGAATATCGCATACCAGCTGAGATATTTTTAATAGACAGCTTCTCCACTCAGATCCACCGATTAGTCTCTCCAATAAAATGATGAGAAAAAGTAAGAAAAAAATTCCTCAAGCTGACTTAAACATGCTCTCTGACACTAATAAAATTTCAAATTCTGATCACGAAGATTGTTCCCTTAAAACGTATTCTAGTTCTGATTCTGAATAGAGCAGACATAATACTATTATTGTTAATAATAATAATATGAAAAGAAAAAAGTGTTAGGACATATATGTTATATTATTATTTGAGTATCACTGTTATGTCGCGTGTAAGCAATAAATGGCGCGAAGTTAATATGAAGTTAAATCGCGTTCGCCTCTAGTTTTGGTCAATACTTGCGTAATTTATCTGGGAGACGAGGCATTAGCAAAAGCAGGATAGCGAAAATGACATTTAATATGATAGTGGTCAAAATAGGAGTGCGATTTTACGATAGGATCAGAGAGACTGGTTAGGTATTTAGATACTTACGTTGTGGATGTGTGTAGTGTAATCTCGTGCTCGAGATGATGGCGGGAGATATAAAGAGAAGCGCAGGTATTGTGAATAAATAAGCGCGAGCAAATAAGTTTAAGAGAAAATTTATTGTATAAGACATACAAAGTTAAGTATAAGGGTGTGTCCCTTTTACAAATGAGAAGTCAAATAACAAACTGGTGCGTACGTGCTTACGGTTCAGAGTTCGAATGCAGAAGGCTTTATGCTGAAGGCAAAAGTATGAGGGCAAATGGCAAGAAACCATGGGGGGCTGTGCCCTTTGTAACCTCGAAGAGGTCGCATGCTTAGCCTAAACTAGGAATTAATTCTGCGTACTCGAGGAGGGGGCGACAAAGGTATAGAGTCGCGGAAGGGAATTCGGGAAATATTGGGATGGATGAGTATATCATTGTTGAGTATGAGGTTAACAAGGTAGGATACTCGTTATATAGCGTAGATCGATAAGATAACGCCTCTGGAAGATAAGTCCTTTTTCGAAAATCCTCAATTTGGCACCCACCTAACTTTTTTCTATCAAAACCCTTTAAACTTTAACTTTTAGGAAAAATAGTTCACACATCCTATAAAATAATGTACTTCGTCTGGTTTTGTCCTTCAAACATATAGCATGACTGTGAATTGTTTTTCTAGCTTGCTCTTTCAACTTAAAGTAAACAACATACTACTGAAGTTTGCCGTAATTTACGTGAAGTATTATGTATTACGGGCAATTATATGCATGTTCAAAAGAAAGTTGACATTCAGACCGTTAATTTGAGTGATCGGAGAATCTTTGAGGATATTGGTTTACAAGTTAAGCTCGATTTAAAATTGCGAACAAATTTAGATGACGAAATGGTAGACCACAACTTGCCAGCAACTTAGTAGTACAAGCGTTGGCCACTTGCGGCCTCCCATTTCTTCACCTAAATTTTTTCGCAAGTTTAATTCAAGCATAACGTTTCATCCATATATCCTGGATATGCTCCGACCACTATTTCAGGGAGTCTAATATATATTTTTTTAGTTAATATAAAGTTTGTAAAAAGACGAAGAAATTATTTTTTGGTACATTCAAATTGATCAAAATGGGAGCTTCGTAGAATTTTTTTAAAATAGCCGTTCTTTGGGCTATATCTGAAAGTTCAGAATACTCTACTGAGTCACACAGGGAATCATAGGGGCTGAAAATTTTTTTAGACCTTTTTCATAGTTACTTTTATACAAAACATCACGGCAAGTAACGGAGACTCGAGTGAGCACAGATTTTTAAAATTTGTTTGGATTGACTCATATATATGGGCAAATCCACAGAACTTTTAACTTCACAGTAATACGTATTAAACTATTAATATGTTAGCTCTATATGAACATTTTTCTAAGCGAACTTTTTATTTCACTTCAGTATATTATAACAATATGTTTGTATAAAACAAAGTGCCAATGTGCACCTATACATTTACTGCAAGCATTCAAAGATAGAAAAATCTGGAAATTTCACATGTAACATTCAGTTTATTTTTTCTAAGTTTTGTTATGCTGTGCTCGCGCCTGGAAGATATAGCATTGATGATATGTGCAAACGGTTGCCAATGCTTATGTGTACCAGTGGTATTTTAAAAAAATGTAACAACTTTTTAAAAAATTACAGTTCTACTGGCGTTTTCAATATTTATACAAACTATATTTGTTTCTGACACAAAAAAGAAAAAATCTAGTCGTGCCCCAATTATGTGCGCATTTTGCAGCTAAAATTAGAGCATTTTCAACAAATTAGTTTAACGCGTGCATACTTAAAAAATTTCACTTTTATGTATAGCACATCTTTATCGGGTTTTAATCATGTCTCAGATAGCTGTGATCCCACCAATTTATCATGTATCAGCAGAAAAAATGAGAGTCATAATCTTATTTATTATTTTTTTTAGCTTTATTTAAGAAAATGTAAGTGATTTGTCCATAACCCTTTCAGGCAGGGCGGTACCTACAGGAACCAGCTACTTTATTTTTTAACTTCTTTCACTAATTTGCATAAAACTTTGTATACATTGGTTTTCGAACCTGTAGAATTCGAATTTGACCTCCAGATTGAAAAATTAAAAATGATGGTTCCAATATGGGGACCAGTTTTTGAAAAAATTATGGAATTGATATGAAACGAAATTGTGGGGTTTCCTTAAACTCACTGAATACGAATACGGCATTCAAATTTAAAAATTCAAAATAGTGGATCCTATGTGGCGGGCCGAAAAAAGTAATATGATTGAGATAAAATGATGTTTTTGAAGGTTAAATACAAACCTAATTGAGGGATTCTAAAATTATGAATAACGGATCCAAATCGGCGGACTGATTTTTGAAAAAGTAATAGGATTATAATAAAACGAAACTTTTAGGCGCTTTACACTGGCTAAATACAAACCTGTCCTTGGAATTCCAAAATTCAAAATTAAATTTCGGTAAGTTTTGAAACTGAATACTAACTGGTCACAGAATTCCAAAACCATTTGATTATTAATTTCATATTATTTCAAATTGATCACAATTGTTTTGAAAAATTAGTCCACCACAGCGCATTATTTATTTTGAATTCAGATTATTAAGGTCAAATTTAATATGACCTGAAAAATCCTACTAGTCCGTTTCATTTCAATCCCGTAATTTTTCGAAAAACTACCGGCTATATAGGACACGCCATTTTAAATTTTGGAATTTCGAGTCCAGATGCGTACTTAGCGAGTTAAAAATACTTCGAAATTCCGTTTCATCTCAATTCCATTACACTTTCAAATATTGGATCCGATTAATAAAGCTGTTAATTAATCCGATTAAAAATGCTACTATTAAAAACGTGGCGATTTTAAAAACTAAATTTCTGAAAAAGCGCATTTTAAGTAGCATAGCATTATTTTATATAACAAATAGCTTTATAGATACTCCTTAAACAATGAGCAGTTTGTTTTTGTGTTATGGAAATTATATACGTAAAATTATATTATGTATGTTATTATATACAGCTTAATTTTATTTATATTACTTAATGTGTATAGCTCTGTGTACAGAACTAAAAATTTTAGTTCTTACTTTTTTTAATTTAGCTACATTTATCCTATTAACTTTGACAACGTGAGATAAAAACGTTGTACAAGCACAGGTTATTACTTCTAATGGGTATATATAGCTGTATGTTTAGTTATATATACAGTATATAGCTTTAATAAATGTTAAGATATCAAAAGAAAATTGTTAGTTGTTATTTTTTGCTTTAGGTACACTTAACCTCTTAACTTTGACAGCGTCTGATAAAAATATTGCACAACCACGGATATTTACTTCTAAAAGGTATATAATTACGTATGCAAAGCGGCAATACTGTGCGCACAATTTTTTTTTTTTTTTTTCATTTTTTTTTTAAGTAGTTCAAATTACATGTTTTGAGGATTTGCCCATATCTATATTTAAAATTCAGAATTCATAACTTGAAAAACTTCATCAGCAATTCTGAACATAAAACTCTAAAAAAGAAATTTTCGAAAACGAATATTCTGATGAATTACTTTCTTATTACCTACTGTACAAGCAGGATCTAAGTATAACTGCACGTACTTTTCAGTATAATTATAAATTTATAAGCTAAGTACAAGTTAATGTGCATAAACATAATTTTATGTTGCCTCATGCCTTTTACTTATGCGTATACGCATGCAAATACGCGCGTAAATGTTTAAATGTAAAAATACAAAAATAATTCTGAAAAATTTATTTTCAGTTTTTCTACATTTTGAATTAACAAGTATTTTTCCAAACATTCTTAATTCCAAGTATGAAAATTAATTTAAAAATTCTGAATTCCGAATTAAAAAAGAATTTTCAGAAATTCAGAATGCAGAATTATATTCCAGTTATATAAAGACGAAATATTTTAAGCAAACGTCGTGAACTACTAAACTTAAAAATGAAATTAAAATTTTTGTATATTATTGATGTGATTATCGACAACTTCTAGTATGTATTTTCAGGATGGTTCACAATTTCTAAAAAAAAATTTAGAACTTCTAAAAACAATTTTTTTTTCAGAATTCTGAATGCACCATCTCATTTAGTGTGTAAAATTATGTTATTAAAAAAATGTTTCACTTGGCTGAAATATAGCTCGTCCCTCCCCTTAAGGTAACGTTATATCGAATTTTTATGAAAAAATCGATATTTTTGGTGTTGCATTACAATAATATTTGAACAATGAAAAATCTTCTTTTAACAATGTTAAATGTTTTTATTACTTAAGAAAAAGTTGTTTATTGAACAATAAATTTTTTTTTCCGTAGAATAAAAGTCAAATTCTGATTTTTCATAATAATAATATTGTTATCTTGTAATTCATATCTTTAATGTTCGAATTACTCCTTGCGTCACAGATGATGATGAATTTATCTGAATCTTGGAGGATACATTTTTGCAAATGCTCCGTGTGACCGTAACTTCCTCAAACCAATTTTCAAAAATTCTGAATGGTTTAGAAAATAGCAAAGAAAAATTTGGGACCACATTTCTTTTACCCACTCTTTTCTATTATTATAAATATAGATCAAAAATATTTTTAAAAGCTGCTCAAAACTGGTTAGAAAACTCTCTTTTTAAATTAGAAAGCTTCCTTAAATCATATTATTTATATAAAATGAAAATAACGTTCCAAATTTTTCATCGAAATACCTTTAAGAAAGTATCCTCCAAGCTTCAGATGAATTCATCATCATCTGTGATGCAAGGAGTAATTTGAACATTAAAGATATGAATTACAAGATAACAGTATTTTTATTATGAAAAATCAGAATTTGACTTTTATCCTATGGTAAAAAATAATGTATTATTCAATAAACAACTCCTTTTAAATAATAAAAATATTTATTATTGTTTAAAGAAGATTTTTCATTGTTTAAATATTATTATAATGCAATACCAAAAATATCGATTTTTTCATGACGAATCGGTACAAGTATAAGGTGGTCCTAAAGTAAAAATTGACGAAAAACTCGACTTTTCTTTATTTCATTTTGTGATACTTTGTACATTTTTAGAACAGAAAATGATTTTGTATTGACAATATTGGCCATATAAATAATTTTAATGAATTGAATAGTTATTTGTACGTATTTTTCAGCGTATTCCTACATTAACCGTATCCTTTTTTTCAAACGCTGCACTTGCATTCGCATGCGAAAGGACAGTTTTGAAAAAACATAAATTTTCACTCAAAATTGTTAGTTTTTCCTACATAACTATGGGTATACTGCCTAAATTTTTATGAAAATTTACAAAGAACTTTATTTTTAGGTAAAAAATATAACCACGAATTTAAGAAAATTTTATTATGTAACTAGCAATTTTTCAAAATTTACTATAGGACCACCTTAAGAGTTTTTCTCAATCACTCTTTGCAATAACGCTCCCGTAGAGACTAATTCCCTTCGCTTTCAGTATACGATAGTTTTTTATAACAATTATTCTTTGAAAGAGAGATATTCATGAATCCCTACGATATCGCTCTTGCCCATTTGTGTATTTTTAGTCGCAGAGTCACATGGTATTTTTATGAAAATAATTGAAATTGCCTTTTATTTTGATAATACATTTCATACGGTGTTACGAAACTAACATTTTACTTTGAAACTGCTGCCATAACTCCTAAACTGAACGTACTCTTACGTAAAGAAAAACACTTTTATTTTGTAATAAAACATTTAATAAATAGTATCTAGATAGTAATTTAGTAATGTATGGAACTGACCTCTACTGCTTTTTATCGAAATCTGAAGTGAGAAAACAATTTATGCTCCTGAAATTTTGCATTCCCAGATCTATTTCTGGATATGTTTGATGAGTCATAACATATAGTTTGCAAATCCACCGCCAGGATGATCTATTATAGCAACCTACTGCGCTTTTTGGTGTAGATACTGTTGACATCTGTATTCTGTCGCAAACTACTGTGCAAAACGTATGCATCTTGAATTGATGATAATTAGCGAATTTTGAGTTCAAAACCAATACAAATGTTTATTATTAACTCTATAGTTTACTATGAACACGAAGAAGTTTTTCCCTACTTCACTTATGCGTAGAGAGCCGCCAAATATCGAAATTTGAGTTTTAGACATGTTACGGAACTGACATTTGATACCTAATTTATTGATTTATTTTACAAGATAGCAATTATGTCATTAATGGTTTTTAATAATTATAGTTGGTTATGCTATACATATGTGAAAATTAAGACGGAATATTTTTCTGAATGTCTAATAGGCCTCTACGCAAAGTAGGTAAGTTACGGCAGTCACCCTTATATATGTAATTCAAAACAAATTTTAAAAATCCGTGCCCACACGAATCTGCGTTACTTGCCGCTGACTTTTTAGATAAAAGTATCTAGTGAAAAGATGCTCTCAAAAAAAAAATTCAGCCCCAAAAATTCCCTGTCCGACCCAGTAGAGTATTTTGAATTTTCTGACATGGCCAAAAATGGCTATTTTCAAAAAATTCTTGTTAGACGTAGCCGGGAAGTTGGACAGAATCAGGGAACCGCCAAGAATCACACCAGATAATTTATCTGTATCAAGCACACTGCGCTCTCTGCTTTATTAATACAAACAGCCTTTGGATTCAATAACTAACCTCTGGTATAATAAAATAACCTCTGAACATAATAAGCAAATTAGTAATATAAAAAGAAAGAACGTAATAAAATAACGCACAGCTGTGGGTTGTAAGGCGGCTCAGGCAGTACTGACTGGCAAGAAGAGCGGGTGTATTGAGAGCGGTGAATCAAGCAGTCCCGCGTGCCCGCTCTCGAGATACGAAGCCTCCAACACTCCCTCCCATCGTGGCTCGTTATAGTTCCTACGGGATTCTGTAACGAACAAAAAATTTCTCTGTCTCTGAATGAAATAAGATTAAGTCATGTTGCGAGTAGAATTTTGTCTCTAAGGTATATATGACTTTGTGCAGATAGAGGCTTGGTCATAATGTTAGCTTGATTCTCTTTTGTGGTAATCCACTTAAGCAAGACCTTATTTTCCAACACAAAACTCTTAATATAATCCCCATGGGTTTCAGCCATGTGGATCTTGCCTCCTTTAATTTCTCTTTCATTCAGTTTCCTCTGAATCTCTGTAATTTGGTCAGCAAAACTCTTCAGTTTATCTGAACCATCCATTTGTATGCAGTTTCCTGCGGACTTATTGTCACACCAAATTGTTCGGCGTATACAGTTTTCCTTGTAATGTCTCTGGTTGCCTTATCTAGAGATATCAACTCTTGATAAGCTTCGCTGATGGCAAGATACTCTGATTGGCATGTAGATAAAGTCACGTAAGATTGTTTGTGACTTCTCCATGTCACTGCATCTCCATACTATTTTATTATGTATCCTCCGGTTGAGGAGGAATCTTCGCAATCTCTGAAACTTGTATCTGTATAATTCTTCAGCTGATTACCTGATGCTCTGAAAGTTAGTCCCACCTCTGCAGTGCCTCTTAAGTATCGGAAAATTCTTTTCACTTCTTTCCAATCATTCTCCATCGGTGATATATGCTTTCGTGACAGATAGTTCACGGAAAATGCTATGTCTAATATCTCTATAGCTTCTCTATAAGGTGCTCTACATGGGGCATTACCTTCTTCTGATTTTTCGGTAGTCTAAAAATTAAGAGTTGCCATTGATGTATTCCGAGCTTTGCTTTCTTTTATGTGAATTTTTTCAAGTATTTTCTCTGTGTATTCTGACTGATTCAATGTTATCGTTCTAGTTTCTCCGTTTATCTAAATTTTCATTCCCAAGTACATTTTGGGTTCCCCTATATCTTTCATTTTGAAAGTGTTACATAAGTTAGTCTTAATATCTTTTAATGACTCTGAATCATTGCTAGCTAATATAATGTCATCTACGTATGATACTAGCAATGCCATCACTTCTTCTTTTATCTACGTAAATAAACATGAATTGTTGATGTGTCTTTCCAATCCAATTTTCTTGGTTTCCTCTGTAAATTTTTGATACCATCTCTTAGGACTTACTTTTAGTCTATACATATATTTTTTCAGTCTTCAAGTTTTCCATTTTATGGTGATCTCATCTACCTCTAGTCCCTCTGGAATCTCTATGAATACTTCTTCTTCAAGTATACCACAGAGGAATGTAATTTTTACGTCCAGTTAGACTGCCTCTGAGTCATATTTGTTTGTTATTGCAAGTGCTGATTTAATCACTGCTAATCGTGACACTGTACATATGTTTCTATATATGTTACACTGATTACTAATCTGGCTCTGAATTCCCATTGTCCATTCCCTTCAATGTTTCTCTTGAATATCCATCTAGAATCTATGATGTTTGGTTTTATTCTGTTCAGTCGGGTTGTAGGTCTATCTAGAATTTCCCAGACTTCATTCCCTTTCATTGATTTTAGCTCTTCCTGTACGGCTTCTAGCCATTCATCTCTGCTAATTGATTCTAAAGCTTCTCTGTAGTTAATCGGGTCTCCGTTTATTCTGTTGTGATTTATTTTAAATGAAGGTTTCCCCTACAGTCTATCTTAATATTAGCACTCTTATTTTTATTGGCGCTTCTAATCTCTTCATTTGTACTCTTAATATAATTTTTGAGAAGAAAACCTTTATTTACTATATGCTCAGTTGCTCCTGAGTCTGCTATAAAACTTATATTTTTACTTATTTTGTACTTATTTTTGTACTTATTTTGTACTTATTTTTGTACTTATTTTGTACTTATTTTGTACTTATTTTTGTACTTATTTTGTACTTATTTTTGTACTTATTTTGTACTTATTTTTGTACTTATTTTGTACTTACGAGGGTAGTTCAATATGTCTTTAGAATAAAGTATAAAAACAATTTTTTTTGGGTAAATTTTTTTTATTTTTCAACATAATATCCTTGGAGCTCTATACACTTGGTCAATCGCTTTTTAAGTTTTTGTAATCCTTCAGAAAAGTGCGTTTTCGGAAGTTCCTCAAAATAAGCACTTACAGAGGCAATGACGTCTTCGTTGTCCGTAAATCTCTGTCCACCGAGCCATTTTTTCAAGTTTGGAAATAAGAAAAAGTCACTGGGGGCTAAATCTGGTGAATACGGTGGGTGTTCGACCAATTCGTAATTTAGTTCTTCAATTTTAGCCATTGAAACGAAGCATGTGTGAACTCGGGCGTTGTCGTGACGAAAGAGAATTTTTTTTCTCGCCAAATGTGGTCGTTTTTTTTTTAATTTCTTCTTTCAGCTGCTCTAATAATGATGCATAATACTCACCAGTAATTGTTTTACCCTTTTCCAAGTAGTCGAAAAGTATAATTCCACGTGCATCCCAAAAAACTGTAGCCATAACCTTACCAGCTGACTTTACGGTCTTTGCCTTCTTTGGAGCTGGTTCGCCTGTGGAAATCCACTGTTTGGATTGTTCCTTTGTCTCAGGAGTGTAGTGGTGTATCCATGTTTCATCCACAGTCACAAATCGACGAAAAAATTCCTCAGGATTACGACTTATGCGCGCCAAAAGAGCCTCAGAGGCGACCACTCTATTGCGTTTATTCTCAGCTGAGAGCAAACGCGGCACCCATCTTGCCGATAGCTTTTTCATGCCTAATTTTTCATGTAGAATTGAAACAACTGCACCTATAGATATCCTTGTGGCCTCAGCTAACTCACGCACTTTTAATCTTCTATTCTTCAACACCATATCGTGGATTTTATTGATGATTTCGGGAGTAGTTGCTTCTACGGGCCTTCCTGAACGTGGTTCGTCACTTATTGATGTACGACCACGCTTAAATTCATTTACCCAGTTATAAACCGTTGCTAAGGCAAGGGCAGATGTGCCATGAACTGAGTCCAATTCATTTTTTATCTCATATGGAGTTAAACCCTTTAAATGAAAATGTTTAATTACCGCTCTGAACTCGTTTTTTTCCATTTTTCTTAACAAGCAATTTTTTTTTTTCAATTGGTTATAAAAACACGTAAACTCAGAAAATGTGGCTGTGACTGCACCATGTATCTAGTCGGGAGTGGTGCTGACTGAAAACAGATGATTTGGAGCGATTCGCGCGCCATCTGTTGGTCATTCTAAAGACTTATTGAACTACCCTCGTATTTTTGTACTTATTTTGTACTTATTTTTGTACTTATTTTGTACTTATTTTTGTACTTATTTTGTACTTATTTTTGTACTTATTTTGTACTTATTTTTGTACTTATTTTGTACTTATTTTTGTACTTATTTTGTACTTATTTTTGAACTTATTTTGTACTTATTTTTGTACTTATTTTGTACTTATTTTTGTACTTATTTTGTACCGAAGGTGCACGATTTTACGTGTTATGCAATGCTTTGCCCTGACATAACCCATTCCACGCACCGCGTTTTGTGGCCTACCAGCATACAACGTCCCATGCGCACGCTGCAGACTTGCACACGTGATCTCTATCTCTCTGCAGGTCTGATAAAAAACACTATTACACGTTTCGCTTTATTGTCTTAAAATGTAGGTACGTACTCTGAATGTGCACTCTGAAGGGGAACCGCCAATAATGACACCATATAATTTATCTGTATCAAGCACACTGCGCTCTCTGCTTTATTAATATTAATAGCCTCTGGATGCAATAACTAACCTGTCATATAATAAAATAACCTCTGAATATCATAAGCAAATTGGTAATGTAGAAAATGGGAACGTAGTAAAAGAATGCACAGCTGTGACTTGTAAGGCGGCTCAGGCAGCACTGACTGGCACGGAGAGTGGGTGTATGGAGAGCGGCGACTCGTTCAGTCGCGCGCACCATCTCTCGAGACGCGAATCCTCCAATAATTCTACGGAGCTCCCACTTTGAGTAAACACTATAGTTACTTTCTCCTTCATTTTGTATTTTGAAAATCTGACATATGATTCTTAATCAACAACCCATAAAACACTTATACACCAATTTTTATCAATCACTCCGAGCAATAGAGATATTCGTCAGGCGCAAGATAATCGAGACCAGCATCATTCTCTGTTATCCAAAAATAGTTTCGCTCTCACTCAGAGTGATATTCGATCGACCCTAAATGAATCCTGCCCGGCACGATTCTCTTCTTAGAGAAATATTTCTTACACTGAGCAACAGCGATTAATGTCCGGCGCAAGAGAATCATACCCGGCATGATTCACTGTAATCCTAGAACAGTTTTGCTCTCAATCGGAGTGATTTACGATCGACCTTACAATAAATCCTGCCCGGCACGATTATCTTACCCGAAAAATAATTATTGCTTCGATCAAGAGCGATATGTGTCAGGCGAAAGAAAATCATGCCCAGCACGATTCTCCATTATCCAAGAATAATTTCGCTTCTGAGTGAAATTATTTTCATACTCGGAATAATAACGATCGGTGCCAAGAGAGTGTTTAAAAAAAACTCTGAACTACTGCTTTAAACCTCATTTTCTCAACATTTGCTTTTATAAAACTCAATTTATGGAACGCGCATGCCATTTTGATAAATCTTTCTAAAATTTGGGGAATGTATTTTTCAAAGCATTTCAAAAAGAAGTTGGCTTTTGGCATTTAATATATGTTTTATAGATAAGGTATATGTAATCTAAAATCATTAAAAAAGATATAAAAATCTGGTTATTTAACATTATTTTATTCAATCGTCATTACTCAATTTCAATTATTTACCAAGAAGTTTTAATTACACTGTGAGGCCAACTATTTTTCAATAGGAGTTACTGGATCTATAGAAATTGGCTAAGCTAGTGTAGCCAACAAGGAGGTCCCGGTTTCGTGCATTCGCTAATGGACCGTTTTCATGCGGCGAATTATTTGCGGCGAATGTTATGCTAACATATAGGTGCGAGAGAGAGGGTATAATCATACTTTCTCTTTCGTACCGATTCGCTGTGAGCATGTGATATATATTTGGTATAGTATATGTTATCTTGTTTTCAAGAATAGTGCCATCTTACGGTCGAGTAACGTGATCGGGGTGGTACAAAATACACAGGCTATTATGGGCATTCAATGAAAATAATATTTTTTTAATTACTAATGAATCTAAGAATTTCCTTATAAAGTTTTTTAATAATAAATAAATATGTCAAATCAAGAAAAAAAATTTTAAATCACACAAATTGTCAGAAACTTATAAAACATTATTTTCATTGAATGTCTATAACTACAGCCTATGTATTTTGTACTACCCAGATCACGTCACTCGACCGTAAGATGGCGCTATTTTTGTGTACAATATCTGTTGTGTTCACAGCGAATATGTTAGCATAGCATTTGCCGTGAATAATTCGCTGCGTGAAATCGGACCTTAAGGGGGTAGTGTACCTATAAACCATGAAAAAACTGGAGGTCCTATCAAAAGTGAACAATTGCGAGAGCGCGCGCGAATCGAACCAGATCCGCGCGCGCTGACGGTTACGCAACGTCGCAATTGACCGCACGAAATGGCGCGAAATTCAAATCTACAGAAATGTACCTATACTACTAAGACCTGTAAAAATGGCGTAAACAACCATAAAAATCATAAACTTCATACAAATCGCAATCCGCATAAAGCCCTTAAAACCCATACAAACTGTAAAAATCGTAAACCCCATAAAAATCATAAACATCACTAAAATTGCCACAACAAAGAAATAAAGATAGAAAATACCATAAAACCCATGAATTTCAATAAACCAATAAGCTCCATAGATCCGATCAGTCCCACAAAATCCATATAGATTGTAAACCCCATAAATTCATAAACTCCATAAATTCATAAACCCCATAACCTTATAAATTTCGTAAATAACGTAAACCCCATGAACCTTATACGACATGTAAACATTCAAAACCAATAGTCTTATAAATTCCTTAATACACACAAAAACCATACACCCACCAACTCCGTAATCTTAAAAAAACTTGTAAAAATTGTAAGCCCCATAAAATCCCATAAAAATCATAAAATTCGTATATCCCATAAAACCTATAAAAATCGTTAACCCCATAAAATCCATAAAAATCGTAATAATCGCAAATACTATAAAACGGATAAAAATCGTAAACCCCGTAAACCCCATAAAAATCGAAACATTCGTATAACCCATAAAACCCAATAAAATCGTAAACCCCATAAAATCCATAAAAATCCCAATGATCGTTAATACTATAAAACGGATAAAAATCGTAATCTCCGTAAACCCCATAAAACCCATAAACATTGTAATCGCCGTAAAAATCGTAAACCCCATAATTCGTATATCCCATAAAACCCATAAAAATCATAAACACCACAAAAATCATAAACGCCATAAAAATCATAAATACCACAAAAATCATAAACATAATAAAAATCATAAGCCCATTAAATCATAAACCTAATAAAAATCATAAACCTCATAAAAATCATAAACCCCATAAAACGTATGTACCCCATAAAAATGATAAACCCCATAAATCTATAAAACCATGTAAGCTCTGTAAAAACGATAAACATTGTAAACCCCATAAATTGAAAATAATATAAAAAATTCACAAAAATTCGCAAATTGATACGGTAACAAAATATTTGCTATTATAAAAAACATAATAAATCATAAAAATGAGAAAAATCAATAACAACATCATAATCATCAGTGATAAAAAACATTGAAATGATAAAAAATCATTATTTTTTACTTATATCAGGAATCACAGACGGGCTACGCGCGTCACAATTTCGTTTGTCGCAATATAAATACCAATATGAATTGCAGAAAATAAATATAATATCCATTTTGTATATAAAATTGTTGGATTTTGAGCGTACCCCCTCTTCCTAGTCATAATGTACGTGTGCTGCAATAGCAGCGCGACGGCGGCGCTGCGCGTGGATCCTCTTCTTGATCGCCGCTGCAGGGAACGCTAACTCTGCAGTCGCGACAGCACATGTGAATAAATTACTTAACACATATTCTCGTTTTGAATTTATTTCACCTGACTCATACATATAACCTTTGCGTAAGCATAATAAAATATGAACGAAAATCATTTATAAGCATTTTTGATAATGTAAAGAAAGTGATTCTTAATGTTATTAGAGAGTTTTAACTATAGGTAAGGTTACATTAATTTTTGAATTTCCCACAGTTCTTAAGCAATTAACTGCAAATTTTTTTACAACATCATAATATAAAAGTAATGTGTTTCACCAAATTTAAACTTAGCTGTAGTATACTTGATTAGATTTTGTATAAAAAGGTTCAGTTACTTTAAATTAATCATAATTTGTTTATTGTAGATTCAAAACAGTAATATTATTTAAATAATTTCCAACAAAAATTGTACTAACAGTTTATTACATAAATTAATTTTAATAATTGCGGAATTGCATAATAAGAAATTTAATGCCAGAGTGCATGCAATTCTGTACGTTCTTCCTTTCTTCCTCTTTTACCAGTCTCCTTGACACCTAACACCCACTTTTCCTCCCTCTACTCAATCCATCCACGTACCCAATACCCTACCTCGTATTTCCTGACCTTCTAAAATCCTTTCATTTAATTTTTTTTTCATTTAATACATGTTGTATAGATATACCATACGCGTATTTAACAATAATTTTTATTCCCACGCTCTTCCACTTTTCCCATCACCTACCACTCTCAACTCAGATATATTTTCTTCATTCTCTTATAATCCCGGTTATTCCTGACGCCTTTACTTCATTCCGTAATGCAATACATCGTAGAAAATGTTATACATTATATTAAGATTCTAAATCAATCATGAAATTTAGGATTTAATTAATTTTTTTAACGGTTTTGTAATTATGTGAATATTTTTGTGTTGAAATTTATTTTCTTTTATGACCTATGTATTAATTTATTCGGAAATGAAGTATACAACTAACATACTTTCTATGTTTTTTATGGTTTTAACAAATTTTGACTCTCCGGATTGTGATTTCTCCTCGTTTTTTCACCATTTTTCTTGATTATTTCGACGGGGTTATAACCTTTCATTGTTTTTTGTATTTCATTGTGTTGCTTTTATTGTAAGATTCTATGCTATATAGAAAATAGTTTCAGCTGGCGTAAGTTTTATGTTTTTGATACGGTATTATTTTGTCAATTTTGGGTTTACCCGTTTTTTTCATTTTTTTTGGTTAATCAACGGGGTTATAATCTTTTATTGTTTTTTATGTTATATTTTGTTGCTGCTATTGGAAGATTTTATGCTATATGAAAAAAAATTCAGCTAGCATAAGTTTTATAATTTGATACGGTTTTATGTTCGTACCCATTTTCGTAGCTCTTAGTTATCGACCTCTTGGAATATCATTTACTGCAAACTTTGATATCATTGATAACTTAAGAATCTACTCAACGGGTTTCGAGCACAGACTACTAATGGGTGACTTAAATGCCAATATGTTATCAACCTCAAAATGCGTGCTTTTAGTAAAAAACTTAGACTGCAAATTAAATTTGAAATTATTTAATCATGGCTGGATATATTACATCAAGACATCAAAGCTCCCTGCTCTCAACACCTTCTCATATAGGGGTTTTAAGTCAATTTGACAGGAGGAGCTTTTATCCCTTCTTGATACTTGCGATTGGTCGACAATCAGTTGCTCGAGTAAAGATGTCAACAATAGGCTTGAACAGCTTAGCCATAACATCATGGCCGTCTTAGACACTGTTGCCTCTATGAAGCAGTTCAAGCAAAAGAAAAAAGGTCACCCGCCCAGGGTAGACGCCGACCTAAGGCATCTTTTTAACTCCGTCGCCGTTTAAGAAAAACATTTGGAAAAAACTCCGCAATCTTGGACTGCTGCCAAAGGCTCGTGAGGAGCTACATGGCTTCACCCCGGATGAATTAAACATCCTCTTTCGAGGTGTTTCCGTCCCTCAGACTGAGTATGATGCGAATATGGACGACGTTTTGTCGAATACCAGTGATGACGGTTTTCTTTCCGTGAAATCACTTTTTCTGACGTAGTCCTGGCCATTGCCCACATCTCATCACAGGCGAAGGGGGAGGACGGAATACCGCAAACTGTAATAGCAAAATCTTTACCGGTTATTGGCCATTACTTTGTTAACATCTGCAACTCATAAATAGCCGATTCCATCTGCCGTATTGGACTTCAGTTCAATTGCACTCTTGAGCTTTCTCTTTAAGGTCCTAAAGAAGATAGTACACGAACAGCTTTCTGAGTTTATAACTTCCAAGAAAATTCTTGATTCCCGCCAAACCGGTTTTAGGCAACATCATAGCATGCTGCCTGTGAAGTATAAATTGGAAGAGTTCTATTAGGCCGAGATTGAATTTTTTTCCCATTATTTACCCCCTATTAACCTTATGAAGGAGTTCCCGGCCGAGTTGGGGGTTTAAATGTATCTCATAAGTGTATTGTATCGTAGTTAAGATATCTATGAAGTCATAAATTAGAAGAGTTTTATTAGGCTGAGTTAGAATTCTTCCAATCTTTTACCAATATTTATCCCCTTTCAACTCCTGTATAAAGGGGTTCTGGGTTCAGTTTAGGGTTCAAATATTTTCTATATGTTCAGTCGCTCATAACTGTGATATCTTTGAAGTTATAAATTTGAAAAGTTTTATTAGGCCGCGATAGAAATTTTTTATATACGCAACATTACATATATGCAACACCGCCCCTGCAAGGGTTAAGGGTTATAGGTTAATTTTTGAGTATTCAGGAATGTATTATCTTACAGTAACAAATTAGCAACAAAATATCCACTAGTTAATATATATTTTATTTATATTTTTCACTAGTTCTGACATGGGGGGAGGGGGTTGAATTTGGGATTAGGGGTTGTTTTTGGAGTATTCAGGAATATAATATCTCCAAGAACAATATTAGAAATAAAATATGCCATTCAATTCACCGAGAGTATCAAGAGTTACGTGGCCTCCTTGTTGTCTGTTGATTACGCGTGTAATCTTACTCACCCTACGCTTTTAGATTATTTCACTTGGGGAGAAAAATGGCGAACGGTCGAAGAATATGGATTGGGAACAAATGTTTTGAAAGTTTAAATGACGTTATGAGGGTCAAATAAATAAAATGAAATTATGATTGTTAGACTCTTATTCGGCGTTTCATAAGTTTTTTAAAGCGCGCGTGTATTACAAAATTTAATTTTTATATCTTATAACCTGATAGATAAAGTTTTGTTCATGAATGAAAATTAGGTCTAGGTACTCTCCTCTGCGGCATTTAATGTCTATGTGCATATTACCTGGAGATCTCGAAGATGAGATCCAGATATCGTGCACCGACGAAAATCCAGTCCAACTTGTGCGTTTCGAGTCTTTTGATGTATATGTAGACATTCTCTTCGAGTAAAGTGTGTACACCACCCGGGGCTCTCAGAGAAGGGGTCTAGGTGACATTACCGATAAACAATGATGCACACAGACGAAAGTCAAGTCTAGCTTATGCGCTTCGAGGTTTTTGTGTCACGATGGGATTGGCGACTCAACTGTCCATTCAATTTCCTCTTAAACTAAACACTGTTTTTCGTAAATTCTTTCACCAGATAAAGTAATGAGGTGTAATGTATTATTTTCAACTCAGGCATGAAATAAACCTTTTTCAATGCCTAAAAGTAGCGTAGAAAATTGCACATTTCGAGCACGTTTGTAAAAACTGTGAAAAAATATTCATTTAGCGGGGAAAAATAACTTTTATTCCATACTCGACCGACTGGTCACTTCTTGCCCCTGAAGATCGGGGCTAAAGTAACAAATATTTCCCGTAAACTCATTTGCGGGGCGAAAGTAAGATTCGCTGGGCGAAAGTAAAATTTGCGGGGCGAAAGTAAAATTTGCGGAGCAAAAGTAAAATTAAAATTATTTTTTTTAGAATTCTTTTATTTTACAATACTATTCTTTTTATAATAAATTAATATACATCTAGTGGTTTTTTACAAAAAATAAAGAAATTGTAATTACAAAATAAACAAAATCTTTATTTACATATTTTCTATTTGAACGTGCGCATACGCATTCTTCTAGATCAACCTAGAAAATTTTTAAAATTTTCAAAATGAATGGTTTTAAACAAAAAATGCTTGCCGGCCCATAAAAACCAATTTATTTTTTTGAATTTAACTCAGGCTTGGTACCTTAAATTGATATATTTCTTTCTAATTAATACCCCAAAAAAGTGTTTTTTTTTTTAAATTGTTTGTTACAAAATAAATAATGAGTAATGAGTAGTAAGCTTATGATCATAAATTGCATTATAGGTTTTAAAATATCATAAAATAGAAAAATAGTTATAAAATAAAAATAAATCAAGCAATCTTATTTCGTATGTTCATCAAAAAACAAAAAAAAATGACCGTGCCGTTCTCGAGATATAAGCGATCACTAAAATTCTGTAAAAAATATAACCTCACATATTCTGAAAAATAAAAGTCCTGACGAACTGTGTAAATAACTCAGTCAAGAGGTCGTTAAAAGCTACCTTTATTGAAATTTATAAAGGGAATAATGCAATTTTACTCAAGTTATCGTACAAGGTACAAAATCGATTCTTTTTAATAAACGATTTGTTTCTCGACCAGACAAAAATAAAACAACTAAAAAATTTACTAAATATTGTACGCTTTATGACTGAACATCTCAATTTTTGTTCACACATAAATACGGGCATTTTCTAAAAATAGTGCATTTTAAATCGGACTGCCCCAGAACATGATTCTAATACGTTTTTATAGAAACATTTTTTTTACTTTTACAAAGCTTCTTACAAGCAAAAAAATAATTTTATCTTTCTTATTTATCACTCTATATAATGTATTCAATTAGGGTATATTTCTCGATTTTGTAGAGTAAAACCAACAGTTCAATTGTTAAGGACGTTTCGATGATTCTTCACCATCTACATCGGGCTATACCTTTATTCATAATAATATTTACAATTGGAACATACATAATTATATTTAATATTTACATTATTTGTTACTCACTATTCGTTACGAATTAATTACAAATATCATCTTAGTACAAACTTATTGCACATTTATAGGTTATGTTATCACAGTTTACCTTCCATTTACTTTTTCTCTCATATACCCAGATTGTCAACTCGATTTTAAATACTATACATAAATAATTACTTAACGGAGCATACATATTAATTATATAAATTGATTTACACACTAAAAGTTTAATCTTACAGATTTGCTTTCAGACTTAACGGCTGAACGGCTTCTATTTTTGAATATTATATACAAATGTAAATATTAAATATAATTATGTATGTTCCAATTGTAAATATTATTATCGATAAAGGTATAGCCTGATGAAGATGGTGAAGAATCATCGAAACGTCGCTAACAATTGAACTGTTGGTTTTCCTCTACCAAATCGAGAAATATACCCTAATTGAATACATTATATAGAGTGATAAATACGAAAATTATAACTGAAGAATTTGGATTAAAAATAGTATCCTATAACAACCAAGAGCAATGGAACAACATAATGACCAATCCTTTTTGAAACATATTACTAATAATTATGGACAACGTACAACGGCACGGATGAAAAAGTTGGCAGATTTACACAAAAAACTGGCTAAAGCTAAGTCACAACGCATTTTCGTATTAAAATGTAGACGAATAGATGTGTTACCAATACACGTAGTGAACGTTAATAGCAACCTCGAACAGATAACCTTAATTAGTAAAACTGCAAAAAATAGAATGGCATATAATATTAATAAATTACAAACAAGTATACTTAATATAGAAATACAGGATGTTAATATTAACATTAGATACATAGATAAAGCAATAGGAAACATACTAAATTCTTTAAAAGACACATTACCACAGGATATTATGGACAACTTTAATATTAGACAATCTACACGCGGGTCTATTATTTATAACGAGTGTAATAATAAACATATAAAAAAATACAATAATATCGTACGTAAGATTAATAACAACAAAGGTAGAAATGATTTACAATCAAATACCGTTAGTACAAATCATAATATAAATAATGATAAATGGTTTTTTAACATGACAAATGATACAATTCCAATTGAAGTGATAGAAACAGTATCTATGAGTCCAACATTTAATAACAATAATATTTTAGATAAACAAAATATAGTTGAAATTATTAAAAATATTGAACAGTTACTTGACTGTAATAAATTTCCAGATGGACGAAATAATATAATAAGAAAGAATGTGATAGAAAGCATAGATATACATTTAAGAAAAAAGAACCATATAAGTTACGAAGACAGGCTTTTTGCACAAAAATTAAATAAAACTAAACTTTTCTTAAAACTGAATGACAATATATTTTTTACATTGGCGGATAAAGATAATGTAACAGTAGCTATAGATAAAGCAATTTACAATGATAAAATGAATAAATTACTGTCTGATAAAAACACATATCAACTATTAAAGAAAAATCCTTTATCCAAACTACAAAAAGAATACGCAAAAAATTATGAAACGCTCGAATGAATTAGAATATTTAGACAGGAAATATCACAATAATCAACTCACACAAACAGATACATTACTACCTAAAATGTATGGACTTCCTAAAATAAATAAGAATGACACACCCATGAGACCTATTGTGTCATGTATAGGTAGTCCTACATATGATATATCAAAAATTTTAGTTGACATTATTAATAGTAGAATACCAAAACTAGCATCTTATATTAAAAATAGCCAAGAATTAATAGATAAACTAAAAAATTGTAAAATTCCGGAAGATCATGTTCTGATTTCGTTAGACGTTATATCAGTATTTCCGAATGTACCCAGGAAACTTTTTGTAAAAACAATAGAAAAGAGATATCATCACATAAGGAAAAAATATAACATATCGTTAGATGATTTGATTAAAAATATAATGTTTGTGTTAGATAAGACTTTCTTTCAATTTGACACTAAATATTATAAACAAACTTTTGGATCTCCCATGGGTAATCCAATTAGTCCATGTTCAGGTGATATAGTTATGTCAGACTTCGAAGAAACATGTTTGCACATGTTAGTATTTGCACCTCTTTTTTACTTCAGATACGTTGATGATGTAATCACTTGTATTACAGTAAATAAAGTTCAAAATATGGTTAAAACCTTTAACTCATACCATCCTAGATTACAATTTACATATGAAATTGAAAGTGGAAATTGTATCAATTTTCTGGAAATAATGTTAATTAGACATATAATAATAAATTAATCACTAATTGGTATAGTAAAGAGACGTTTTCAGGAAGGGTTTTACATTATAAATCTAGTCATCCTATTGAACAAAAAAGAGCAATGATCTTTACTTTAGTCGACAAAGCCATAGTCTTAGCAAATAAGAAATTTCATGATGATAATCTCAGAATAGTTAAGCAATTTTTAATAGATAATGAATATCCTAGTAGATTTATAGATATATATGTTAAGAAACGACTGAGAAGTATTAAATATAACCAATATGATAAAGAGGCTAATCTAAATAACAATCATTACAATGATATAAATTACAGGCTTCCTCTTATTAGTATTCCACACGAACCTGGTTTTTATAATAAAATTAAGAACACGTTAAAAAATCAATACGTTCGTACTGTTCCTAACATAAAGAATAATTTAAATGGTATTATCAAAAGAGGTAAAGATAAACATGGCAGGATGGAAAACACGAATGTAGTGTATTAAATTAATTGTAATGATTGTGATGCGACATATGTAGGTGAGACAAAAAGACAATTACAAACGAGAATTAAAGAGCACTCAAATAACACCAAAAAAACAGACAAACAATTTGTTATCAATGAACATATGAAGCAACATAACCATAAATTTGACTTTGATAAGGTTGAGATTTTAGACAAAGAGAGTAATTGGAGGAAAAGACTTGTTCCTGAGATGGTACATATCAAAATGCAAGATAAACCTATAAATATCAAAGAAGATACTAACAACCTTAGTCTACATTATAATAGTATTATTTATAAATTGAAAACCAAAAATAATTAGTTGTAGGTTAGCTTTCATTTCAAAAGATCTCATATAATTACGGTAAATGCTAGTCACATTACTTATGTATACTAGTACGCACGCTCCATAAGAGACAATGATTGGCGGGAAAATTTAATTTCTGTCAATCAGTATTACAAGATATATGTATGGTATATATGTATGTATATGTATATGTATATATGTGTATATGTATGTATATATGTATATGTGTAGTGTATGTATATGTATATTTATGTATATGTGTATATGTGGGTGTATATATATGTATATGTATCTGTATATGTGTGTGCGTGTGTGTATATAATATTCAAAAATAGAAGCCGTTCAGCCGTTAAGGGGGTGTCAAACCCATTTCTGCGATTTTACCGACCCATAGGTCGGTAAGGCAGGTAGTACCTCCGGTCGTCACTGGCGCCATCTAGCGAAAACCGCTACAAATGGAACCAGGTACATGCGCCAAGTAAAGCAAGTCTGTTCGGCTAGTCAATTAAAAAAAAACTAGAATTTAACAATACAACAAACATGCGTATTTCGCATATACACATAATGTTTTTCGTATTTCACCTATTTGCAAATACATTAAATAATGCGTATTTCGCCTATACGTTTGCATATTTCGCCTATATGCAAATACAATATATAATTCATATTTCGCCTATACGCTTGCATATTCCGCCTATATGCAAATACAATAAATAATGCGTATTTCGCCTATACGTTTGCATATTTCGCCTATATGCAAATACAATATATAATTCATATTTCGCCTATACGCTTGCATATTCCGCCTATATGCAAATACAATAAATAATGCATATTTCGCCTATACGCTTGCATACTCCGCCTATATGCAAATACAATATATAATTCATATTTCGCCTATACGCTTGCATATTCCGCCTATATGCAAATACAATAAATAATGCGTATTTCGCCTATACGTTTGCATATTTCGCCTATATGCAAATACAATATATAATTCATATTTCGCCTATACGCTTGCATATTCCGCCTATATGCAAATACAATAAATAATGCGTATTTCGCCTATACGCTTGCATATTCCGCTGATATGCAAATACAATAAATAATGCATATTTCGCCTATACGCTTGCATACTCCGCCTATATGCAAATACAATAAATAATGCGTATTTCTCCTATACGCTTGCATATTTCGCCTATATGCAAATACAATAAATAATGCGTATTTAAAATAGCATCTAAATTAGAATTGCACTTTCGAAAAGTGTAAACCACCCGCAACCAATTTCAAAAGTGCAAATAATACATTTTACATTACTTGAGTGTAGATGTTAGAACGGCACTTAAGAAAAAGTGTAGATTGCAGAAATTACACTTGAAACTTTATATACAAATCCTTGTCCTGTATCTCAACATATTTGTGTAGTTTAGTGACTTAACTGAAACCAGAAGATCTGTAGTGTTCTAAATACATGCTTTTGGCGCAAGTATTTTAGAACAAAGGACATCTTCTTGTTGTAGAAAATTCATCAAACTACAGAAATATGTTGAAACACATGGAAAGAGCTTGTATATCAAGTTTGAGTGTACATGATGCACCAATTTTAAAATATGCAATTTTCAATCACACGAATATTGAAAAACCGAATTTATATAAAAGTGCTATATCGTATAGACTTGAGACAAAATTTCGTGTATGTCGCCTGTACACAAAAATGTAAATAGTAAATATTTCGCCTATACGCAGTAATACAAAATTTTGTATTTCGCCTATACACAATAATACTATCCATAGAAGCTTTACGAGTAGAAGCAGCTATAGAAGCTCCTCAATTAATAGCACAGCAGAAGATGTACCTGTAGCAGCCACAGATTGTACAACAATAACAGCAGCAGCAGACCTTTGACGTACATCTGCAATGGACGTGAGACGAGAATCACTAGTAGAAGCTGTATGCATGGCAGCAGCAGTAGATCCTGGACATACAACTGCAGAGGGCCCTAGATCTACAGCTTCAGTAGACTCTGGACGAGTTGCAGCAGTAGAAGCTGCCTGTGTATCATCAGCAGTAGACCCCGGTTTTGTAGCTGCAGTAAACCCTTGGAGAACAGCAGCAGCAGAGGTAGATCCTGGACATGCAGCTGCAGTAGAGTCTGGTTGTACAACAGCAGTAGACCCTGGACAAGTGGCTACAGTAAAAGCTGCATGCGTCGCAGCAGCAGTCGACCGTGGGCGTGTAACTGCAGTAGGCTCCTGACGTACAGCTACAGTAGACTCGATGAATAGCAACAGTAGAAACTGTCCGTATAGCAGCAGCCGTAGACCCTGGTTGTATAGCTGCAGTAAACTCTTGGCGAACAGCAGCAGTAGATTATACTCTGGGCGTGCAGCTACAGAGATAGATCCTGGAGGTACAACTGCAGTAGACTCTGGTTGTACAGCAGCGAAGACCCTGGACAAGCGGCTACAGTAGAAGTTGCATGCGTGGCAGCAGTAGTAGACCCTAGACGAATAGTAGCAGTAATTAATTGTACATCTATATATATATATATATATATATATATATATATATATATATATATATATATATATATATATATATATATATATATATATATATATATATATATATATATTAACCACTCTTAAAAAGTAGTAGCTGCATGTGTAGCAGTAGCGGTAGACCCTGGACGAGCAGCTGCAGTAGACCCTGGACGTGTGGCAGCAGCAGTATCATCAGCAGGAGCACCAGCAGTAACAGCGGTAGTCCCGATAATCTCCAAATGGCACTGAATTTTCCCACTCCGGTAGCATCTTTTTCAGTGTGGTAAGAGCCCTTCTTGAACTGACACACGCGTATCTCCTCTTCACTGTAATTTCACATCAAACCTTGTGCAGCAGTATTTATTAAAACACAGTGTTGTGCAGCTCCGCCAGCCTCCATACAGTCCTGATATAGCTCCCTGCGACTTTTGGCTGTTTCCTCGATTGACAATGCCGCTTAAAGGACATCGATTCGACAATAAACAGACTGTTGAAACTAATGCGACGAATGCACTAAAGGCGATTCCGAAGTCTGACTTTCAAGAGTGCTTTAATAAGTGGAAACATCGATATGAGCGTCTTGTTCAATCAAATGGGGACTACTTCGAAGGATGCCACCCCTCGGATGACGAAGAATAAATCAAGCGCCGAGAAATCGAGGTAGGTCGGATATATGTATACCTATATATGTCAAATGGTTCAATCACCTCTAAACTTAAAAGAGAGTGATTAATCAATTAAAACATTCAATTATTCCATTTGATCAACTTAAATAAGCCATATTAATTCAATAGTTTTAGTGAAGACTGTACAAATTTGTTTAACCCAAAAAATAATTGTTGAAATTGAGGTAACGGAAACTTAAAATTTTCTTTAAAGTAGCATTTCTCTTGAACCAACGTTTGAAGGTCTTGAACGAGTTTGAAACTTCAAATTTTGTATGTAAGTTAGTTCCATTTCAACATATAATAAAAACTTGCTTGGTAGTACAGAAGACCCTTGGTTACTCTAACAAGTAAAAAAGTATACATATAATTTCAAAATCCAAGTGTCGGTAGAACTAGAATTACCATAAAATGACTTTTTTATAAAGTTTAAGATTTAAAGACTTCAAATTCTGCATGTAAGTTAGTTTCACCAAAACATACAATAAAAACAAAGTGAAAAATTTAATGTTTCAATTGATTAATCACTCCCTATTAAGTTTAGAGGCGATTGAACCGTTTGACAGATATAGGTATACATATATAGCAGGGTGTCCCTTAGTTCCCAAATTGCCGCTAGATCGGCTCCCACCCCCCAGATGTATTGGTTATGACCGAAAACTACGAAATACACCGAGAAAGCCCCCCAAAAAGGGTCTAGACACTGCCACTTTTCAAAAACGGTTTTTCCGCATTTATACGCGTTTTTGCTATGTAAAAATTTTTTCCGGGCTCCTAAATATATTAAATGTGCATAAATATCATGTAACATGTTTGTAAAATGTATAAAGTATGTTCAGTAATTTTCTAGAGCCGGGAAAATAAAATTTGAGCCAAATATAGCGTCCAAAACCTAAAAAAATACCGATAAAAGCAGATTTTTTTTCACCTTTATGCACTTTTAATCATAATCGGCTTTACATTGAGTTATCAGACTAGTATATTCTGAAAGTAGAGTTCAAAACCGACAATATCGTTTTTTGGACGAATTTCTATCCCCTCTAGAACCGAAGATATGGCCGTTTAAAATTGGCCAAAAAATCAAAGTATCAAATCTGTGAATGGGTGCATGAAGACTTTTATGCATCACAACTTTGTTAGCTCTTATTTAGGTATCTGAGGTCCAGTCAACTTTTGCAAAAAAACAAATTGAAGGTTTTGATTTTAGCTTCTGTGCACCCTTTAGAGTCCGACTATGCCTGGGGCATCTCCAAAAATAAGCATGAATAAAACTTTGACAATTTAAGACATACACAATGAAAATGTTTTTTTCTTCGTGAAAGTAACCCTACTAGACAATTTAAAAACGTATTAAAATACACATTTCACATTTATTTACTTATGTACACCCAGCAGAAGATGATGATCTTCGATTGCTCCTGGTCGGAAGCAAGCGCCCCCTCCCCAAGTGTCACATAACCTTTAAGGTTTATTTAATCAATTTTGATCAATTTCGATCAAAAACCCCGCTTATATGCGACCCTTTGTAGCTAGCTTCCAGCGACCCTGTAACGTTCGAAAATCATGACTTTCCGCTGGGTATACGGTGAAATTCTACCCATGATATTCCTTAATTACAAAAGAATCCGTAAGATAGCGCAAGTGTCTCGCGCAAAAGGATAATTATTATACGTTGCGTATTAACTATGAAGTTTGCAATTAATGCTTTATGTGATCTAACGGGTTTTAGTAAATAATTCTGGTAGGTAACCTCGTCTCTAAACAAAAATGCCATGAGTACTAACGTAAGTGAAATGCACAATTTTTTTAATGAAACGTATACTAAAAATAGTATATAACAACTAATATAAGTTAAATCGAGTTTTAAATTGCAATAAATACATAACATTGAGTAATTTATTTTATTTTATTTCATTTTTGAAATAATATTGAGTAATGTTTATCCCGGAGTATATACTATATAAAAATAATGCCTTAGGGTCTGTCTTCACGGTGCTATGTGCATCGTGCGACGATCATCGTGCAACGGCAGTCCGCCTATTCCATCGCGTTCCGATTCATTCTTATGGTATAAGTGAACTGAAAAGAAGACTTGGCAACCGCGCATCTGTACTATTCAGTCGGTCCATCGCTTTAAAATACTTGTACAGTAATATAGTGGAAATGCGCGGTTGCCAAGTCTTTTTTTCAGTTCACTTATACCATAAGAAAAAATCGGAACGCGATGGAATAGGCGGACTGCCGTTGCACGATGCTCGTCGCACGATGCACATAGCACCGTGAAGACAGACCCTTAGATAGAAGGCCAGATCCCAGAGTTTCGGGAAGCCAAAAACGCGAGAAGCAAGAACGATAGTTCTACCCCTCATAAGGCAGGTGGAGCGTGGAACGCACCTTAAATAAGTTGTTCAAAGCGCCACCTGCTTTATGGGGAGCAGAACTAACGTGCTTGCTCCGAGTTCAGACTTATGGCTCTGGTTGGCCTTCTATCTGAGGAGGCACTATTTATATATTCTCTGTTTAACCTACGAACTACGAAGGTTTTTGTACAAAACCACAATATTTTGGGTACATACATAGGCTGGCGCTGATATTCCTTAAGAAATGAAAACACAATATTTTCTCTTTAAATGTTTATACTTAAGGGTACTTCTTTTATTCTTATTTACTTTTTGATCATACAATAAATACAAGCAAAGCTAGCATAACAGATTCTACGACGAATAATCATACAATAGATTATTTTCTTCCTACATTAGAGGTTAGTACGTATTTTATTAAAGTTTGCGGCTGCTGTAAAATAAAAATATATTAAAAAATATTTAACAGTGTAAAATTTACCAAAGTGTGATACTTAAAGAAAGAATATTTAGAATATATTAAGATAAGAAGATAATTTTGTTGGCTTAAAGTAACATTGAATTATTATTATCTCAAAAATTAAATTTTCTGAAAGTTATAAATATCTACACTTTTTAATAAAATTTAATTACTTTAGTGAATATTATGTTGTAGCAATACTTATTTAGTCAGAATAATTAATAATTTTTTATAAAAACTCAGTTTATATAAACTTTAATATATATAAACTTTATATAAAATTTAATGGTATCTTTTCAAGGTTTTTTAGGGAAATATTTTTTGGACAAGAAGCAATGAAACGATAAAATGAGTTTGCAAACACATGATTCAGTATTCTCAGGTATATCAAATAAAACAATCTCTGAAATAACAGGAGATAAGCTACCAAGCAAATCGCAAGTTCTTCGATTTTTATTAAATAAAACTAAAAATGAAAATGTTGAAGTGAATGATGCTGTTAAATTAGTTATCAGAGAATTCAAAACTTTTTGGGATAAAGCTTTAGTTAATACTAGGAGAGATGACCATTGATTTGAAAAATTAAAGAAACTGCAACAAGAGTTTCTTTCTTTCCAAAAATTGAAAGGTAGAACAAATAAAAATAAAGATACGTTTGTTCATCAATTGAATGATGTTTTTGACATCTCTCATAATAGTTTATGTGAATCAATAAGTGAGTCAGAAAAAAAAACGTTACTTTCTCAATCAGTCGATGACATAAAGCGTAACCTAATACGCATTAAGCATCATGAATTACCAGGTAATAAATAACAATTAATAATATTTGCAAATAATTTGATAATATTCTTTTTATTAATAAGTGTATGTAATATGCCCTGTTCCATGACTGTAAAGTGAATGAAAAATTGAGCATTTTTTACAAAAGTAGTGAAATCCCCAAAATATTACAGTCAAGTAATTGTATTTCATCTTTTGGGTACACGCATGTGGATATATTATTTCAGAAAATAAAACTTTCTACTCGTATCTTAGTTGATACAATAGTTTATATATATTTAACAATAATAAACTCACTATGCACCAGTCAGACCATTAAAATTGACTTGCCAATAACATTATATCAAAATTTCAAAATTTTCCTTTTGTCGGTCCCAGGTAAAAAATGATCTCAGCTAATTTTAATTATAAATGAATGAGTATAATTCTAAATTGCTCATCAACTTTTGGCATTTCCAAAAACATATTATATCATACACTTTTAATGCATAATCCAGAAGCTATTTGACAACTTGAAAAACACATTAAGTTTTGAACCGCATTTTCCAATATTTTTTAGTTTGAATTTTTTCAATAAATTCTGGACTATGCATCAAAAGTATATGATATAATATGTTTTTGGAAATGACAAAAGTTGATGAGCAATTCAGAATTACTTGCATAATTAGAATTAGCTGAGATCATATTTCACCTGGGACCGACAAAAGGGAAATTTTGATATTTTGATATAAAGTAATTCGCAAGTCAATTGTAATGGTCTGACTGGTGCATAATGAGTTTATTATTGTTAAATATATGGAATCTGTTGTATCAACTAAGATTCAAGTGAAAAGTTATATTTTCTAAAATAATATATCCACATGCGTGTACCCAAAAGATGAAATACAATTACTTGACTGTAATATTTTGGGGATTTCACTACTTTTGTAAAGAACCTTTACTCGCCAACATTTTACCTTTTAGAAAGGTATTTTATGGAAGTTTTATAATTGATTTAAGCATGCGCTTGCTATTATCATTATACATTTTATCATATAACATGGTCATTGTTCTAGTCATATAGTTGATATCCGTTAACCAACAAAATAAGACAATGAAATAAGAAAAATAATTCTCAATTACCTTGAAATAATATATTTATACAATCTCTCAAACCACATTACAGCAAAATTTGCAACCTCCCATCCACCGTACATGCATAAAAAAGGGCCTATACATGCACTGATTAAAAAATGTACAGAGTGAAACAAAGGGGGAGGGCAATTCCAAGCTCGAATGATGATTTGGCAGTCCAATTCCATCTCATGAAAAATCACTTTACCCTTGCTTGAAATAGTCCACTTTCCCCCGCTAGTTCGACAATATACTAATAATTTTGTGTTGTTACCTATTTAGACGTACACAAAGAAATATTCACTGCTGAGGAGGATGCTGAAATACTTGATAGAACTGAATCTCTGGAACGTGGCGAACCAGAATCAGATGTATCGAAACCTAGTTCATCAATCAATAAGGTCTCAGTAATAACAGGTACAGTACTCCTCCCGTCCCCCACCTCGCTTAATGTGATTGCGCTGGGGCCAAGTAAATTTAATAACAAAAAGAGTTATAATAATAAACAACGGAACAGATATGTAGTATAAAGTAATACATATAAAATGAATGTTAACATTTTAATATTTTTTTAGAAATTGTTCAAGGGGATTATTCTATTTTTGATAACTCGCAAGTACAGCTTGACTGGATTTTGATGACTCTATAATTGATTGTACTACTTATCAACTTTTTAAAAGAAAATATCACTTTCATCACTCCTTGTGGTAAACGTATTTCTAGCAAAAGTAAAAAAAAATATTAAAAAATACATACGAATATTGATAAATACTGATAAATAATGACAAATAATGACAAATAATATGGGATATTAGCTGTTGGAATTCGGAAATTTTTATTAGTTATTATTCATTATTATTTGTCATTATTTGTCATTATTTTTTAATATTTATCATTATTTATCTATATTATCAAATATCGATTAATATCGACTATAACATATGTGGAGCAGAATTTTTATGCGCTTAATAATGTTATATAAATTGCGCTAAATATGCATTAAACATCATAAAATATCTAAATTATCATCTTAATATTCAAAAATATAGCATACTTTCACATAAAAACTCTAAGAATTCTTTTTTATTTGAAAAGAAAGCTTTGTATTCAATCCTTCATTATTAATTATGGTGATATTTGAATATTAAAATAATAATTTCAAAAATGTAACATTAATTGCGCATATATATGCTGTACCACATATGTTACATTAGATTCACATATATACAAAAGTAATGAATGGTTAAGTGGTCAGATCGTAAGTCTACCAATCTGAAGGTCTTGGGTTCAAGCCCAGGGCTCAACAATTTTTTTTAAATACACAAAAATAAAAAAAATGAGTTTCTTAGAAAAAAAATTTAAAATATAATTACAAATTGTTACGGTTTTTATTCTTCTAAAAAGTGGCGAGACCCGGGCTTGAACCTCGAATCTCCGACTTGCAAGTCTGACACTCTACCGCTTGAGCCACGGCCGCCACCGACGATGCACATTTCCAATCACTCTCTTATAGTAATTAGACACCCGTGACGTGTCCACACGTAACAAAAAAATGAAAAATAATGTCACTTATTACTATTAATTTCCGAAAAAAAATTTCAAATATAAATGAATAATTTTTTTATGAATTTATAAATATATTCATAAAGAAAAATGGATCGAGCGTCTACTATATAAATGTATCTTTATAGGCTCTAGCAGCACCATGTAGACGAAATTTTTTTTTTATTTTTTATCTTGAAAAACAACGTTTCGGGTGTCTCATACACCCTTCTTCCGGTACAAAAAAAAATAAAAACCAAGTTTACTTATAACTAGGTACTTATCGATAGAAGGCTCGCTTTCCCATGTGCCACACCGTTAAAAAACCCTTGTAGATAGAATTCAGATCTCTCTAACTAATTATCCTACATTACCATAATACTTGGCTTTGCTTTTTATCTAACAAACTATATTGCTGTAGATAGTGAATGCTCCCAAATAAGTGCAAAAATAGTAGTGTTTAAAAAGTGTGTGTTATATTGAGATTAATATATATAAGTGTTAGTGTATATAAATAATATTATAAATAAGTGCTCCGCAAAATTGTGCCCCAACAACATGACACCGAGAATCCGTCTAGAGAGATCTGAATTCTATCTAGAAGGGTTTTTTAACAGTGTGGCACATGGGAAAGCGAGCCTTCTATCGATAAGTACCTAGTTATAAGTAAACTTGGTTTTTATTTTTTTTGTACCTGAAGAAGAGTGTCTGAGACACCCGAAATGTTGTTTTTCATGATATAAAATAAAAAAATTTTTTCGTCTACATGGTGCTGCTAGAGCCTATAAAGATATAAATGAATAATGTTGAATAATATTTGATAAATCATAACAAAAAAAAAATTATTTAAAGAATATTGAAAAAAATCAAATTATGATAAATAATGACAAATAAATATGTCCCAATCTGGACTACCAGTAACTACCACTACTTGCTATTATTTTTTATTATTTGCTATTGTCTATCGTTATTCATTTTTATTTGATTTTATTATTCATTATCGCTTGATGTTTATTAATATCTTTCATTATTTGTTGTTATTTTTTATTATTTCCTGCAATTTAAAAATACTTCCACCAGGGATTGAAAATATGATTTATCCATTTTTTCAGGGGAACATCAGAAATCAACCCAAGAACCATTGAGTATAGGATCTCAATCACAGTCAAGTGAAGTAACAGATTCTTCACCTCATCTGCCTAGTTCTGGGTCTGTATATTCTGTACCGCTTGGACGATCATATGTAAACCAATCTGTTAGAGGGTCCATAGATGTGATGACACCAGAAGTAGTAGCAGCTTTTGATAAATGCAAGATTTCTTACAGAAATTCAGTCTTTATAATAGGCACAGTTGCAAATGCATTAGGTGTCGATATAGAAACTTTAATACTCAACAAATCATCCTTCAACAGATCGCGGGCTGAAATTCGAAAAAAGAAAGCTGAGAAAGTAAAAGAATTGCTGATGGATAAATCTATACCACATTTGATCGTGCACTGGGACGGGAAACTTATTCCAGACACGATAACATGTAAACAAATTGATCGTTTACCCATCCTGATGTGCAGTGGAAACATTGAGAAAATTATTAATGTGCCTGGATTAGAAGACCAAAAAGGATCAACGATAGGTAACGCTGTTTATCAAGCATTGGATGACTGGGGGCTGACACATTTAGCGCAAGGTGTGTGCTGCGATACAACCCCGGCGAATTTTGGACGCAGAACTGGTGCAGCAGTAATTTTAGAGCAATTGATTGACAGATATTTGTTATATTTCGCGTGCCGTCATCATATGCTCGAAATTTTATTAGCTGCAGCTTTTCGAGTAACAGTGCCTGATATGAATGGACCAAATGTACCAATTTTCCAAAAATTTAAAAAGGAATGGTCTACCATTAAATCGGCAAACTGTGAAAACGGACTGGGTAAATTAGAACCATTATTACAAAATAAAATCCCTCACATAGTCAGTTTCATAAAAGAGTACATACAAAAGCAACAACCTAGAGATGACTACAAAGAGTTGTTGGAGTTAAGCTTACTATTTTTGGGCGTTGCGGATGATATACAGATTCATAAGCCTGGAGCATGCCATCACGCTCGTTGGATGGCAAAAGCCATTTACTCTCTAAAAATATTTTTACTGAGAAAGGCATTCAAATTAAAAAAGCACGAAGAAAACAACTTTTACAGCATATGTAAATTTGTTGTTTTTGTGTATATCGAACCATGGTTTACATCACCTTTGGCAGTTGCAGCACCTAATAATGATCTGAGATTATTAAAAAATTTAATTGAGTATGAGTCAATCGATGCTAATATTTCAAAAGCTACTTTAAATAAACTTGAAAATCATCTATGGTATTTATCTCCTGAAATATGTGCTCTTTCATTTTTCGATGAAAGAGTACCAGTTAGCGTAAAACAAAAAATGGTTGAAGCATTGCAAACTAAGCACATTGAAAATGACATTGATACTCCAAAAAAATTTAATGTTTCTGCAATTGGCATGAAGAAGAGATTGCTGAACAAAGAACTTGATTATTTTATTAATAGCCAAAGTTCTTATTTCTTTGAGAGGTTTGGGTTAAACATATCATTTTTAGCTCAAGACTGCAGTACGTGGAGTACGAATAAATCTTTTATTGAAAGCCGAAAGAAAGTTGTAAATATTAGAGTAGTCAATGATTGCGCTGAGAGAGCTGTGCACTTAACTCAAGAGTACATCAATGTTTTAACAAACGATGAAGTTCAATAAAATCATTTAATCCAAATCGTTGAAGAATTCAGAAAAGAATTCCCTGATGCGAACAAGAAGACAATAATTAAAAAACTGAAAACAAGCAATTAAATATTATTCTGTATATTCTGTGAAAATCAATGTTTAATTGTATACAATAAATTTCATTGACAAAACACTAAAACGACGTTTAATTATTTTGTATAAATCTTTGAATGAAGAATTTACGAACAAAGAGATCATTGCGGCATTTCATTGATTTTTTTTCAGAGATCCGAGTAAATTCTAAGAAAATTTGTTTGAATAATTTCTTTTAACTTGGTTTAACAAATTTATAAAAATTAATTTTAACTAAAAGTATTTGCCTTAATTATTAGAACATGTCAAGAGTAGTCAATAGAGAGTAAAAAATAAAATTTCGTTTATTTTGTCAATAGAATCATGCACGATACAGTCCTGCTAATAACTATGGAATTGACAATATTGATTAATTGTGATATGTAAATTTGAGATTTTAAGATTTTACACTGTTGAAATTAAATATATAACTAAGTACTTATAGTACAAAATTTATGGAAAAATTGCTCTAGAATATGAAAAACTTTTTTAAATCTTAAATTGTCAAAGTTTTAATCATGCTTATTTCTGGAGATGCACCAGGCATAGTCGGGCTCTAAAGGGTGCACAGAAGCTAAAATCAAAACCTTCAATTTGTTTTTTTGCAAAAGTCGACTGGACCTCAGATACCTAAATAAGAGCTAACGAAGTTGTGATCCATAAAAGTCTTCATGCACCCATTCACAGATTTGATACTTTGATTTTTTGGCCAATTTCAAACGGCCATATCTTCGGTTCTAGAGGGGATAGAAAATCGTCCAAAAAACGAAATTGTCGGTTTTGAACTCTACTTTCAGAATATACTAGTCTGATAACTCAATGTAAAGCCGCTTATGATTAAAAATGCATAAAGGTGAAAAAAAATCTGCTTTTATCGGTATTTTTTTAGGTTTTGGACGCTATATTTGGCTCAAATTTTATTTTCCCGGCTCTAGAAAATTACTGAACATACTTTATACATTTTACAAACACGTTACATGATATTTATGCACGTTTAATATATTTAGGAGCCCGGAAAAAATTTTTACATAGCAAAAACGCGTATAAATGCGAAAAAACCGTTTTTTGAAAAGTGGCAGGGTCTAGACCCTTTTTTGGGGGGCTTTCTCGGTGTATTTCGTAGTTTTCGGTCATAACCAATACATCTGTATACATATATGCTATTTTATGAGTAGTATATATACGCGCCGGGCGAGACGTCGTGACGTCATCACCTGGCGCGTATATGAGGGGCGTGTAAACAATTAATTAATGTGACATTAATAGTTTTTTAATTGTTTGTTTACATAAACATTCAATTAAAAAACCGTAAAACTTAAAGTAATTACCCGCCGACACATAATAATATTAATTGTATTTAGTTGTAGATAAACAATCAAATGTTTTTATAGTTTATTTATGTAAACATAACGTGCATCTCAATCCGCAATGTTGGAGTAGCGAGACGGCTACTCTATATGTATATATAAACCAGGCGCCAATCGGCGCTCCCCTCTACCTAGGCCCGACTGCTGTAGCGAGACGAGATTCTTGAGTGTAGGTGGGAGCAGCGAGAAAGACGAAGAGAGAGAGAGAGAGAGAGATTGAGAGCATAGCGCGTGCGGGGTCCCCCTCTGTCTGAGAGAGCTGAGGCCGGTGGCTTCGTACAGCGAGGAAGAAGAAGAAGAAGAAGAAGAAGAAGAAAAAAAAGTGAGCCGTCACGGGACGCCTGGCAGATGTGAAACATAGAAATTGAAGATTATTGGAAAATAAATAATTGAGTTTTATAAAAAAAGGATGTAATGGAAAGGAATACACCAGTATTAAACAAAGTTGCAATGAAAGAAAAAAATATTTAGATTTATGTTATTAAGACGATTTTGTTATTTACATGAAAATATACATAGAAAACAATAATGTTACAAATAAAGTTCTACAATTCAGTAGCATCAGTTATTTCTGTAATAGTAACACTCGATGATGTTTCTGATGATATCAAAGTTACAATAGACCGATGATAACTGAAATAAGGCACGAAAGTGTTACTTATAACGTTCTGAAGGTGTCTTTAGCGAAATTTACATTAAAGTCTCCAGCTAAAATCATAGATAGTTCGTGTAAATTTTCATTTAAAATCCTTGGACCACTGATACTGTAAGGAAGTAATCTACGGTGTAAACATGAGATATACTACAACCATAAGAATTAATTTAGTAAAGAAAATCAAGTTATAAATAGTTAGATACATAAATCGGTTTTAAAGTAAATTAACCTGATTAGCACGATTGGTATTTGATTTGATGTATTTGGTTAATTTCTAGCTTCATTTATAATATCCCCTATCTCCTGCGATTCTTGAGCACTTGAAAATATATAAATGTAATTATTGGTAAAACTTAAACTGGAAGTGGTTCTCCCTTTGAGAACGCGGTAAAGTGGACGGACCTTGATTAACTATTAAATTGCAATACTACACCCGTGAATGTTCAATGCATAAATTATTTTATGTATTTATTTTATGTAGTTTTTAAAGAATACTTATATATATATATATATATATATATATATATATATATATATATATATATATATATATATATATATATATATATTAAACATTCACATGTGAGGTATGTACAAATATGAATGTACAATGTGAATGTTCAGTATATATATAAGTATTTTTTAAGTAAACCATAAATTATTAAATCTCAATACCCCACACTTGAATGTTCAATACATAAAATAATTTATGCATTGAACATTCACGGGTAGAGTATTGAAATTTAATAGTTAACCTTTAAGCTGCGGGGCTGGTCCATATATGGACCGGCAGTCACGTCGGGGACTCTACCTGAGATATCCAATGATTTTATGTATAAATTTTGCATTTTCTAAGAGGTCTATTTGTACTGAAATTTCCCCGCAGCTAAAAGGTTAATCAAGGTCCGTCCGCTTTACTGCGTTCTCAAACCGAGAATCACTGCGAGTTCAAAACGAGCGAGTATGGAGAGCCAATCCGCGCGGGGCTCTACTGCGCAGGCGCCAGTTCGGTGTGCGAGATAGCTCCGCAGCGGAGTCGGCCGGTAGCCGGAGTCTAAGCCGCGGAAAGAACCGAGGAGCCACGGAGCTGCTCGAAATTTTCGCATGACGGCATCGCGGCATCAACGGTTGGTCTCACTCCCCAACCGCGCCATTAGATGTTTCACATCAAAAGAAAATGAGAGCGAGCATAGTGGGCGGGGTTCCCCTCGCAGCGCCTAGCCGAGGGACCGGTGGCTGCGGTATCGGCTGGCAACGACGGAGCTTCGTAGGCTGGAGAACCGGAGAGAGAGAAAGAGAGAGAGAGAGAGAGAGAGAGAGAGAGAGAGAGAGAGCAAGATCCTACTACACGTTGCCGCGAAGCTTACTCTAAATTTCAGCTTCGGGGATTAATTACTGCACGAGTGTGTGAGAAAGAGAGAGAAGCTAAAACTATGTACTTACGTTGACCTGTAAAGAATTGAAGCACAATAACATTTTTATATTGTAATAAGAATTAATTAATTAATTATTTTTGTTATTGTAAAAACTTAAAATTTATTACAAAAACTATTTTATATTAAAGTTTTAAAAAATTTTACATTTTATAAAAATACACTTTTTTATGGCACATTTTTATTGACACTTTTTTTTTAACCGCAACACTTTCATTAATTCATTCTTTAGTGATAAGTCAAGTGGTTCTTCTTCTTGATTAATCTGTTCTTCCTCAATAACCCTCGGCGATGGTTGATCCTTGCGCGGGGGCACTGGAAGGCCCCTGTCTTCCGGCTCCGGAGAATCACCCGTAAACGCGCAGTTACACGCGCGTTTCTGACAGTCGTTGCATCGAAAGCGGGTACACCATCCTATCCACTTCACTGACAGTCGTGTGCCACGATGCTGGCGTTTATTGCAAATGGCACACTTTTCTCCTGCTTTGATGTAGTGGAGCACTACCACGCGAGCCGCACTATCGTGCTCTTTTAAATCAGCGATCTGATTGTAGTATTCGTTAATACTATCAATCATTTGGTTCATGTCACTTGTCAGTCTCTCGATGCACTCTTTAATATTGTTATACAATTCTGTTATTTTGTACAATTTTTTCTTTATTTAATCACACTTTTTTTCTTTAAGTTCCAGTTTACTCTCAAGAGCAGCGATCGCTTTTGAACGCATGGTCAGATATAATAGAAATTTGGACATGTCTGTACTGTCGAACGTCTAAAATCAATCTGAGATATCGCCGGCAACATCGACGACAACCTCACTACAAAATCACTGACAGACCACCTGAAAAAGTATTGTTTTGTGTTTAAAAATTACTCATATACCTATATGAGAGAATTCAATGAGGCAGTGTTTGAATTCGTGGTAGGTAATAAAAATCAGCGTCAAAATAAATTTTTATTCACGAGTATAGGCAAGCGCTACTCAAATCTTGAGAACGTTTCTTTCCACATATGGTTGATATTCTGTAAACAGAAAAGTAGTAATTTAGAAAAGAAATACTTTATACATCCGTTAGCGCTGGCGTCGGCAGTTTGCCCTCCGCCTCTAGGAAATTTAAATCGATATGAGTGTGATATTTTTTTCGACTTTTTTCACTATCGAGTTTCGTAAAACAAAACGTGTGCACGTGCTACGATCTGAATTTAATAGCTTTGCTAAGAAGTAAAGCACTCGCGTAAAAATGAATCAGTGGAACCGGAGCATAGTCCGAGTTTAAGAGTTATATTCTCTTTTACACGGCAGCCGCCAAAGTTGCCACTGTCGCTGTCGCGGCCCCTTTGTATATGAGATGACTCAAACATCCAAATTTGCAGCTGGGCCGTTTTTTCCGACAGCACCCCACCACTTTTAAGTATAGCTCTGAAGAGTCTTATAAAATAATAACGTCTGCCTGACTACCATTTTAGTGATAATGCGCACAGTAGCAAGGGTAGATCTAGCAGGCATGGAGAAGTCAAATCAGTGTGAATTGCGCGACATAAATTTTAAAATTGAATCCTCATTAAGATCCGAACGCTACCCGGTTTGGCGAAGGTGCAACCGTATGTGGCGCAGGCGTGTGCATACGATGACGCGTGTAGCATTAGAGCGCGAGTTAAACTTTTTACTGAACCAGTGTGGATTTCTCAGACTTGCACATTTTTTGTGCAAGTGATTTTCAAGCCCACACCTACATCTATAATTTTAGTCGGTCAGTTCATCAAAAGAATGAATATGCAAAATATGAGTGTTTTAAAAAATTTAATGGATGCATACGAAGAGCAGCATGGTTAGTAAAGAAAGTTTTAAAAACAATTTTTAATAATAAAATTAAATTTTTTAGCTTTTAACAGATTACTTGCTGATATTAGTGATGACAGTGATTCGACTTTTTATGAAGACACAGCATGTGATGAATGGAGTGATAATGCGGTAATCGGCACGAGTAGCAACCCTTCCGATGCATCGGATGAAGAGGAGGGTGAGGGGGAACTCGAGCAGCGGCTGCAGCAGCAGCACGTCGCGCGCAGTATTGCCGCATCTCCTGAGTCAAGTGACCAATTGATAGTGGGGGAAGGTGTACGTGTAGAGGAGGAGGAAGGATATGAGGAGGACGAGGGGCATCAGCAACATCAGCTACTTACTCAGTAAGATGAACAACAACAGCAACATCATATAATTCCTGACTCCGATAATGAAGGTGAAAATGGAGAACATGTAGTATCTACAAAAAACTTAAATTTAGAACAGGATGAAAGGGTCAGCCCCAGTAGCTGCGATGATATGCTTTACGAAATATCATCAGACCAAGGCAATGTTGAGGTATCGCGTCAGAATTTGCAATTTTGTCAAATAATTGCACAAAATTATCGAGAGCCTAGAAGTGCCGTTCTGCGGCTTTTAGTAAGCGAGACCCGTTCTACGAGTAACAGCAATGACAACGACGTAAGTGATAGCGAAGCTGCCCGACAGTATCGCATTCATGCGCTTACAGATTTTTACATGCGTCGTTCTTATCCAAGGGAAAGAATGTTTCATCGTGTCACTATATATATATATATATATATATATATATATATATATATATATATATATATATATATATATATATATATACATTTAAAGTCATTCGAAGAAGATTAACAAATTCAGAGGAAATACCAGAAGCATTATCTAATCCGGAGTATTTGATGGTTTATATGCAACGAGTTATGGATGTGCCTCGCGCAATGGAGATTAGATGGTTTCACGATATGGCTGAAGACGAAAGTTCTGCTCTGTATACGTAGACTAATTTGACAGATCTTTTTGAACGCGCTCGCGAAAGTTTTAATGGCTCTTCAGAACAATTACTTTAATGAAAAAATAAATTTAATAAAGATTTGTATTTGTAAAAATTGATTATTTCAAATAAAAATTTCAGTCAATGATGCATCAAACGATATTTCTCCGAGTCCAGAAATACCTTCATCATCCTCTTCTACGGGATCTTTATGGCCTTCTTTACTGCCATCGAAAGAGCATGTATATTAACCACCGCATCAGTAGCAGCAGCAGCAGCAGCAACAGCCGCTGGCAGCAAGCGACGGGTTGGACAGCGATGTATGTCTCATCGAGCAGCAAACGAGCCAGCGAGAGAGCGAGCGAGACAGAGAGATGTATGTGTCATCGAGCAGCAAACGAGCCAGCGAGAGAGCGAGCGAGAAAGAGATCCGATACAAGTATGTGCCGGAGCTACTGCGGCGACGGTGGCTGCAGGGGTCCCTGATTAAGATGCGTACGATATACGCTCTCCTGGTAACAGGTTCGTCATAGCTGAAGAGAGCGAGCAATATGTACGAAAGTTTAACGTGACAGGTAGACGATGTTTACTTTCGTGTAAACGATCCACCGTCAGAACGTATAAATCCTGTTATTTGGTCAGAAGCGGTTATGCGAAACATTCATGCTTATTTATGCTCACTTGCTTCATCTGAAAATAACTTGATAGGGGTAAGTGTGAGAAGTGAATATTTTACACACGGTGCCGCTGGACTATCGCTCAGACCTATCGAGAATTTTATTTACGAAGACTTGTGGGAATTGATCAGTAATTTGACTCAAAGTAACGAGGATTTTCAAATTGATAATACTTTTATTCTACAAGCGGTTTTTATAGATATGCCGGTAGGATTCGGTGCACGTAGAAAAAGAAGTTTAAATATCGATAGTGTTAAAAAGTCATCGATTATAGCCATTCAAAATGACGATATTTTGTGTTTACGGCGTGCACTCGTAGTAGGTGAAGCTCACATCACGTTAAAAACTCACGATACGGAGGAAATAAAAAATGCTTGGCGCGTCATTCGTGATGGGCGTAGAAAAATGCAAAAGGAGAGGGCGAAGCAACTCGTGCGCGATGCTAGTGTTATAATACCCGACGGAGGTTGCGAAATGCGCGAGATAAAAAAATTTAAAGATTTTTCTTTACCCAACGATCTAACAATTGTTGCTTACGATAAAAATAAGTTTGGAAGTAGTGAGCCGGCTTTTTTTGACGGGCGCGACGATTTGATGACGGCTGATATCGAGATTCATGGAAATATTAACCTTCTATATGATTCGACAGTGCGCCACTTTGATACAATATTAAATTTAACTGGGATAGCGAAAACAAATTTTTTTGCACCTTTTGCAACAAACGCTACTATCACGTTGATCAACACGTATGTAAGCAAATTTGTTCTTACTGTTTCGTTTCACCTGTATGTAAACCCGAAAGTATAAATGCAATTAAATGCGATTCATGTAACCGAGATTTAATTGATAAGGCTTGTTATGAAAACCACAAAAGAGACGGTTCTTACAAAAAAAAAATAATAAAAAATTATGTGATGCTTTGAAAATGTGTAGAAAATGTTGCAAGTTGACGCATTGTAATCGCGGAAAGCACGAATGTGGTGTTTTTTGGTGTAGATTTTGTGAAAAGCGTCACAGAGTTAACGATATGTGTTATATGCGACCGATAAATGGCGATGACGGTAGAAAAAAAAATGTGCAGAACCAGCTCTAAAAAAATACCTGTTTATATTTTACGATTTCGAGACACGTCAGGATACTGCTTATCGAAATCACAGAACGACAAAAGTGTACATACCTAATCTCTGCGTAGCGCGGCAAGTGTGTACCGATTGTCTAGATTCGCACGATATGACGTAATGGTATAATACTTGTGGGATTTGCGAATATATTTTTCTCAAGGAACCGGTAAAAGAATTAATAGAAATTTGCATTCGTGAAAAGTCGACATTATAACAAATAATATGTATAGCGCACATCGCACGCGGGTTTGACGCGCAATTTATTTTAAAAGAGTTAACAGAGCAATCGAGCCAAGTTTTACCAAGTGTTATTCTTAACGATCAAAATATCATTACGTTGCATCTCGGGCGAACAAAGTTTATAGATAGTTTAAACTATTTTCACATGAAGTTGAGCGCGCTCCCGAGCACTTTTGATTTACCTGTTAGCATTAGAATAGGTTATTTTCCGCATCTATTTAATAAGTTTGAAAATCAACATTACGTAGGCCCACTAACCGCGGTCAAATTTTACGCTCCAGATTCAATGTCAGATCGCGATAGAGATACATTTTACGCTTGGTACAATGCGAATGCACCTCATTATATTTTCGACTTTGAACGAGAAATTCTTATGTATTGCCGTTCTGACGTTGAGATCATGAGACGCGCATGTTTGGCTTTTAGAAAAATATTTCTCTCTGTCCGGGATACAGATCCTTTTGTACATGCAACCACGATCGCATCAGCTTGTTCACACGTATTTAGAAAAAAAATTTTATTACCCAATAGCATAGGGATAATTCCACCAAACGGCTATAGACGTGCCGACAGGTACTTACAGAAATCCATCGAATGGTAATTGCAGTGCGAGCGTGAAATAGATCGAGAAATAATATACGCGGGAAGAGCTCGAAAGTTTAGGTTAAGCGAGGGATTTTTAGTAGACGGGTAACTACACCCGGAAGCTGCAATTCACGCTCACGACAGGGATACAAATTTCGAGTTCCAAGGCTGCGACACGCACGGATGTCCGAAATGTTTTAAAAATAATCGCAATAAAATTTCAATGTATGGTCGCTCTTTTAACGAATCTTACGAGAACACATGTGCAAAAATCGCTCGAATAAAGTCTCTCGGTTACGAAACGCGTGAAATTTGGGAGTATGAAAAACCAGAAATTTTTCGTTACGTATCAAACATCCGCTTATCAGTAAAGTAACTTTAAATCCGCGTGACTCATTTTACGGTTGGAGGACAGAAAATATCGTCACCTATTACAAAGCTAAAGAAGGCCAAAGAATTACGTATACAGACATTTGTTCACTGTATCCTTAAATTTTGCCACCGCGTAAATTATTTCTACCTTTATTACGCGCTGGAAACATCGGCTTACTTGTTGCGTGTGCGGACCTATGGGTTGTGGTAAAACATTATTCGTAGAAAGATTTCTTGCTCACTTGACGGCGGGGGCGACGGCAGGCGAGATTTGTGATGCAAGCTTTGATCTTATACTGTTTTACTACGCAGAGGGGCAAGAGACGTACCAAACGGAGCTCAGACTTGGCGGCGCCATCGCCGTCACCACCACAGTCACCTCAGTACCCATGCCAGAGCTCGAATTTCGAGAGGGGTTCCCGCAGCCGAATGACTACTCGCACGATAATGAGAAAAAAAAGCTGCTTATTCTCGACGATCTGATGCACGAGTCATCGAGCGACATAATTCTCGATTTATTCACGAAAGGAAGTCATCACAAAAATATAAGCGTTATCTTTATTACGCAAAATATTTTTCATAAGGGAAAATCGCTATGCGACATAAGTTTGAACACAAAATATATGGTGATTTTTAAAAATCCGCAAGACCGTGTACAAATTCAACATCTTGCGCAACAAGTATATCCCGAGGATCCTAAATTTTTGCAGGAAGCTTATCTCGATGCGGCTAGAAATCCTCACTCTTATTTGTTTTTCGATCTTTTTCAGGCTGCTCTCGATGGATTTCGCGTGCGTACTTGCATATTTCCGGACGACGCGTTGCACTAATTCTGACGACGTGCTAAAATATTTGAAATTTTGATGAGAGAGGCGAAGCAATTATAAATAACGAACGAAACCTCTATGCATCAGTTTATCAGTGACAATGGCTGAGACAACATCGAAGTATCGCCCGAGTAAACGCAGAGACCCGCTACCCTGTAATCATTTTACGAAGAAAAACGAGCTACTTTTGTTTGTTCTGAGGCACTGTGCTGACAGTGAACTGTAAAAAGTCTTGCTTCGATCGGCCAATAAAGCTACGATAAAGTGTATATGTGAGTGTGTTTTGAACGTTTTATACAGCGTTGTCGAACTTAAAGAGTAACAAAAAAAGCGTTTGAGCAGACATAGGCACGTTCTGCGTAAATTGGTACATAATAAAAAAAGTACAAAATCGCGCGATAGTGTCGTAGGTTGTCAATAAAGAAAACAAATTTTACTGCAAAACGATGGTGGAATTTACCGGTGTTACTAGAACCTATAGTTGGTACACTTATTTCAAAATTATTCGGCGGTAATTCACACTGAATAGTAGTTGTGGGGGAGGGAGAATGGATCGAGCGCGTAAGATGATTCTTGTGCCCGAAGAGTCGCTCGAACGAATGAAAGGCGGAGCGAGACCTAAGAGGCCGTCGGTGCACGAGCCGCTGCCACCGCCAACGCCGCCGCCACCTCAGTCAGCCTCGAGTTGTACGAATAAAAATTCCATGCAGACCAGTGGCGATAATTTATCTAGGCTGGACTCTGAATTGCACGATCTCCTACATTCGAAAAAAAATTTAAATGAATACGAAAAATGTATGAATTATTTGCAAGTTTTACGGCGATATTTATTTTTTAAAGAGAACGAACGTATCAGCCAGCGTGATTCAAAGCGCGAGCTAGATGAGATCGACGACGCGCTTACCCCACTCACTCAAGAAGATATACTAAAAAGTGTGCCTAAGACTTACGAGCGAAAAGCAAAACTTTTACTTTGGCACTGGAAATCTTTAGCGCCAGAACGAATAAAGTGTTTTATTTTCTGTTAATTTTTCTGTTATCTTCTAGTCATCGTCGACGTACTCAGTAAATTTTCGTGGGTCAAAGCACTGCGCGATAAAACTGACCATAACGTAGCACCGGCATTTGAAAAAATTCTCAAGCGAGCGGTAGGTCGAAAGCCCCTCTGTTTACAGTCGGACCGAGGCAAGGAGTTCGTCGGCTCGGCCTTCCAAGGCCTTCTTAAGAAGCACGATATACGCTTCCGAGTCGCGAGAAATCCCGACATCAAAGCAGCTGTAGTAGGAAGTCTCAACAGAACGATACGCGAAAGCATGTGGCGATACTTTTCGCATAAAAATACCAAACGTTATATCGATGTAGTACGAAAGATTATTTGTGCTTACAATCGCACTTTACACACGGGCATAAAAATGAGACTCTCGGAAGTTAATATAAATAACGCTATAAAAGCAAGCGAAAATTTAAAAAGACGGGCGCGACAACAAAGTATTAATAAAAAACAGAGGGCGCACAACGTTACAGCTAAAAACACACCCGGCGATTATATACGCATCAGTCGAACTAAAAATACCTTTGAGAAAGGTTATGAAAAAAATTTCAGCGAAGAAATATTCAAAATAAAACACGTATCAAAACGTCAAAATGTGCGCACATTTATCTTAGAAGACTTGAACGGTGAGGTAATTGACGCATTTTTCTATACAGAGGAGCTGGCGCCCGTTGATAAAAGCCGCATGACAGCCGATGAGATATTCAAAGTGGAACGTGTCATTCGTACAAAGGGGTGCGGATCGAATAAGCAAGTGCTGGTAAAGTGGCAAGGTTATCCGGATAAATTCAATTCTTGGATAAAAGTGTCCGATCTCGAGAGTATTTAAGAAAATGGAGAACACCGACGAATTCTATCTTGTTTTACCCTCAAAAAGCAGTCTAATGTTCTACAACGATAATGCAACAAGCTGTTTTACTACTCATTTGTCGCGCCAAATAAAACTAACAAGTGATTGGAACGAGTGTGAGGCATTTTACAATTTTAAATTGGATAATTAAGAGCGCGAAGAAATGTATTTTTTTCCACACGGTATTTACGAAAATATTGACCAATTAGCCGCAGAATAAACAAATCGAATGGGATTCACAATCATTTAATGCTCGTACCGGCAATTTTGCAAAAAGGCTATTACACTCTGCAGCAACAGTGCGCATATGATCAGACGCATTACACACAGTTTAACGAAAAAATAAGGCGTGCCTTCGGTTTTGAGGGTGCTGTGCACAGAGAGGGGAAGGGGACTTTTACCACCTCGAACTTGGGTAGCGTCATTGCGCTGAGCAACAGACCGGCTTCGCTCTCTCGTGCTATACCTAACCAGCTGTATGTCTACACAGACATATGCGAGCCGTATACAGTCGGTGATACTCAAGCATCGCTTTTACCTATACATAGCTTCCGATCTATTATTACCGATATAAGAGATCAACACGGTCAACGCATACCATTTGAGTACGGAACGTTGACGGTTACGCTTCACTTTAGGCGTAATCGTTAAAAAATATGTAAAACATGAGTCACTACATACGTTATTACAACGATCAAACAGGCGGTGGCGGTGTGCGAAACGTTTTTGCAGGCTCAACGTTTCAGCGCGGTAGTGGTGTAGGAGCGTAGCTAGGCGGATTATTTCGCAGAATTCTTTCACACGTTGCTTCCGGTGCACGGGCAGTAGGTAAAGAAGCTGTACGCGCGAGTATTAATGTTTTTGACGACGTCGGAAACAGCGGTGCCAATTTCAAGGAAGCTGTAAAGTATTGAGCAAAAGATTCCGGCAAAAATTTAAAGAGAAAAGCCGCCAATAGAATCGCTGATATGATGAAGGGGTACGGTTATAAATCGAGATCTGTTAAGCACAGGCGGCAGTCAAGAAAGACATGTGTAGTAAAAAAAAACGCGACACCGCTGTTAAAAGAAGGAGGACGCGAACAACGAGAAGAAAGAGAAAAAAGCCGACTTCTACTTTTAGAAATATAACCGATATTTTTGGACCAAAGTAATTTTCATCACGTTTGCAAAAATGGTTTTTTTACACACTCACTCGACGGAATATATGACGAGCGAACTGGACCTCTTTACTCTTCCGGCAACTCAGACATCGATAGAAAGCAGTGCTTACTTGAATTATAAGCCTGTGTCGTCACTCAGCGAGAAGGGGGATGCACCCTTGGAATTTGTAGTGCCAAGCGCGAGCGAGCATTATATAGATCTAGCGCACACTATGCTTTACATTCAGGTAAAAAGCATACCCGTTGATACAGACGCTGAAAATGCTAAAGTTGCACCAGTTAATAATTTTTTGCATTGCATGTTTAATCACCACCAAATATCGCGTACCCCTACAGGGCCTATATATAGTCATTACTGAACTATTCTCCCGCAGCTAAAGAGTCGCATTTGACGTCTAGTTTATGGTACGAGGATACGGAAGACGCTTTTGAAGCTGCGCCGAATGCTGCAACCCCGCTAGTCGTGAACAAAGACTCTAAGAATCGTCAATATTTTACACGCAATGGCCGTGTGTGTGACAAGCAATCATTCTTGCATCTCGACCTACTGAATCAAGATAAAATGTTAATTAACGGTGTTGAAATGAGAATTCGCTTAGTAAGAAGCAAGGACGCGTTTTACTTAATGGATGTTTCTGATGACGGTAAATTCAAAGTGCATATAAAAGAAGCAGCACTCATCGTTTGCAGAATTAAAATCAGCCCGGGGGTCTTACTCGGCCACGCCAATGCATTAGCAAAAACCACAGCCAAGTATCCAATCACACGTGTAGAGGTAAAATCGTTCACAGTTCACGCGGGTATTCTCGGCGATGCAATTGAAAACGTCATACTCGGACAGTAACCGAAAAGAATAATCATTGGTTTTGTCGAGAATATAGCGTTTAACGGAAATCGGAGATTTAATCCATTTAATTTTCAAACTTTTTCAATTAATTATCTCTCTCTGTATGTCGACGGTGTACAAACACCGAATAAACCTCAACAGCCACGATTTATGGGGCACTCTGAACTACATATAGACGCCTTTCAAACACTTTTTACCAGTACAGGCATAGATTTTCTCAACGAGGAAATCGGAATTAATCGTTATAATTATTCTAGAGGTAATTTCCTTACTGCTTTTGATCTCACGCCTGATTTATCGGCTCACTGTGCCACGCACTGGAATTTCGTGCGCTTGGGTAGTGTGCGCATAGAGGTGGGTTTTGAGCAGGCGCTCGTATCGACCGTAAACTGTATTGTTTATGCTGAGTACGATAATGTTTTGGAGACTGACTCGAACAGGCAAATCATAACTGATTTCAATGCGTAAGACTTTAACGACTTTGACGACGACGACGACGTCGACGAAAAATCTGGTGGGGACATCAGTATATTAGGCCTAAAACAAAGCACAATCAGATCAGTTTCTCGCACAATAGTCGTAGCTAATAGACATACCTCTCAAAAGCTTAAAATGGATTACGTTATCGACATACACGGATTTCGCGATGCATATAAAAACTTCTTACCGAAAGAAGTTGCAGCGATATCACTACAAAATCGCGTCATCGGACACTGGATAGTATGTGCACCATGCGGTTTTAACGATTTACCAACGTACGTGTGTCAAACTAACAATTACTGTTCGCTCGATGTGTACAGCCTACAGTGGTTTGAAGGCGAAGTTTCTCTTCGCCATTTACGACGTCACTTATACAACAGAGCGAGGGATGCACGCAGAATATATTTACGAGTGAGTGAAAAAGCCATGTATCTGGAATCAGTGATGGCACACCGCATTATAAATGTCGAGCATTACGATGCATCGAGATTTGAACATCTAGAGCAGGCGTTTCCAGCTGTGTTGATGTGTATAGCACACGGCGCGCAAAAATTTGAGAATAAAAAAGATTTTTGCCCAATGCACAGAGCTTATCAGATCAGAAAGTGGTTTTAGACGCTTCTTTAAAAAGATACGCTCAGCCTGTCCGTTATACATAGCGGGGTCTTCTACGGTGTACTGCTAGAATACCACCGACAGTAGAGAGTGAAACACCTACGATTCGCGGAAGAGGGAAGACAGGACGTAGTCGACGGAGCGATAGAAGAAGACGGTCAGCGGCAAAGCGAGGATGTCTATTACGACAAAGTGGCCGATGACGACGAGGACGACGACGAAGTACCTAACGTCAAAAAGCTATATATGATTGACGAGTCGGACGACACGGATGATGAGTGCGAGTGTGTATTCAACTGTTTAAAATGTACACGAGCCACATAATGAATGCAATTAGAAGACTAAACGCCAACTCGATCTGTGTTTATGCAGCAGGTCACGTGCCCAAATTTTTAAGTCTCCCTGCTGCTATTGTATCAAACATCGATACGTCGGATAAGCCTAGCTACGGCGTCGTACCTTTCTCACAGCATCATCGCAATCGACTCCGAAATAACTCCGTGCGATATCAATGGAATAAAATAAAAATTACAAAGTGTTGATTCGTAAGTGTGCGGAGAATATTGTAGTATGTTTCTTTTATAATTTTTATAATGGTCTTTCTCTACGCTCGTTTTGTAACATCTTTTCACGAAATACGCGTAGCAACGATGCATTTGTTGCAAAATTTTATAAATATATTGTTAAACAATTAAAAAGTAAGAGGTACGTTCGTCGGCAAGTTAATGTGTTTCCGCACGAGAGCTCTATTAGAGCTGGGTGTATCAATCAATCATGTACTTCGAAAATGGAATGTTGTCATAATAAATTTTTATACTTTTGTACACTTAGTATTATAAAAAACATATGTACTCTTTTTCTTATTTCTAAAAAATATTGCAATAAATTTAGTCACATGATATTTTAATTTTATGTATTATACTTTTCTTTTTACCCTCGAAGTTCCGCTTGTTTCCTGATTTTTAAAAACTTACCAATACATGAATATAAATATGTAGTTATTGTTTCTTATATAATTAATGTTCGTCAATAAAATATTAATTTAAACTTTTTGATTTTTATTATACTTTTTAACATTTTAAGACGTGTACTTTTATTAAAAAAAAAGAATACCCGATATTTTTTAACGATAACTTTTTTATGTGTTTTGTTTCACAGCTGTACTAATTTCTTATTAAAACAAAAAATATTAAAATTAAAATAAAATTTTTAAGATATGTGTCTCCTTTGACTAAACAATTATTTAAATAATTGAGGATTTTATTAAATTTTTATGTGCGTATTTCGTAGAACACAGTTGACCGTTGACACATTAAATTGTATTGTACGGAGAAAAATTATTTAAACTTTCTGCTTTATGTTTTTATAGAGAAAAAGTTTGCAACGGAATTCCTCCCTCTTCGGGTGGCAAACTCATATTCGCGATTATCTGTTCAATAATTAACATCCGTTTTTCACCCAATCTTCGCACTAGCGGTGGTAGGGATAGCAGGATATAAGAAACGGTGTTTCGAGCATCGACTACAGTCGCTTACCAGCAGCCACTCTGCTCGTGTACAGTAGTTGCGAAAAAATATACATCAATTTTAAAAAATGGCTAACAGCGAGAACGTTGCACCCATCTGCAAAGCTGCATCGAAGACGCTTTCTAATTTGCTGCTGCTACCAAGTACTTACGCACTCAATAGATCTCACTCTAAACGGGTAATTATAGGCCTTGAAAATCACGGTGGGTTATATAGACCTGTCGTAAAGCTTGGCGGGGCAGGCTTGCGGTGACGCTGGATACGAGCAGTTGGGAGCTTTTCATCGATCAAATGGAGGCTATAAGTGCGTTCTTAAAAAACTCATATACATTCTATCAAGATTTCGGAAAGCCATGCAAGATTTTCTTCCCCAATGACGACCTCAATTTTACGATGGCTTACGGCTTGAGAGCAATAGCTCTCGACGAGTGACCACTCACTGACGGGTCGCCTACAAAGCTCAACAACATAGGTTAGCCGCACGAGGTACAGCTATACGAGGATATGGAAGCAACCACTACATTCGAACCGCCCGGCAAAAAGAAGAAGAAGCACGATAATCCACCAAGCATCGTCATGCAGCTAGCCACACTCGAAGAACTGTCGCAGGTGCGTGAATGTATTAGTGCGCGCCTTAAACATGTTGAAGAGTGTGCTACTTTTTTAATCGTGCTGTCGAATACATTCTAGATTTTTTGAAAAGTGAATTAAAGAAAGAAGATGAGACGAATGCTAAAAATATTCTCAAAGAATTGAATACTTTCGCGCAATATTACTCTATTCACAAAGCCGAAATTGAAAGTAGAGTGAAAACGAGTATGGAAATGGTAATTTTTAATCTCGACACACTGAATATTGTATTAATGGAATTATTTGCTTATTGTCTACCTTTAATTGCAACAAATTTATCCGAAATTATGTTTTCTACGTAAAATATCTTTATAAAAAGAACTTGTACACTATAAAAATAAAAGAAAAGCTAAAATTGTAAAATAAAGAAACAACTCATTTAACTCAACCATAACCTTTTAATTTTTCCCCTTATTTTTAACACATTTACATACACTTTTATTTGTGCTTCAATCCTTTACAGGTCAAGGTAAGTACATAGTTTTAGCTTCTCTCTCTTTCTCACACACTCATGCAGTAATTAATCCCCGAAGCTGAAATTTAGAGTAAGCTTCGCGGCAACGTGTAGTAGGATCTCTCTCTCTCTCTCTCTCTCTCTCTCTCTCTCTCTGCGGCTCTCCTGCCTACGAAGTTCCGTGGCTGCCAGCCGATACTGCAGCCACCGGTTCCTTGGCTAGGCGCTGCGGGGTGAACCCCACGCACTATGCACGCTCTCTCTTTCTTCTTCTTCTTCTTCATCTTCTTCCTCGCTGTAGGAAGCTACCGGCCTCAGCTCCCTCGGACAGAGCGATGTGCTATGCTCTCTCTCTCTCTCTCTTCGTCTTTCTCGCTGCTCCCACCTACACTCAAGAATCGTCTCGCTACAGCAGTCGGGCCTAGGTAGAGGGGAGCGCCGATTGGCGTCTGGTTTATACATATAGAGTAGCCGTCTCGCTACTCCAACATTGCGGATTCAGATGCGCGTTATGTTTACGTAAATAAGCAATAAAAACATTTTATTGTTTATCTACCACCAAATACAATTAATATTATTATGTGTCGGCGGATGATTACTTTAAGTTTTACAGTGTTTTAATTGATTGTTTATGCAAACAAACAATTAAAAAACTATTAATGTCACATTAATTAATTGTGTACGCGCCCCCCCCCCCCCTTCCATATACGCGCCGGGTGATGACGTCACGACGTCTGGCCCGGGGCGTATATATACTACTTTTGTGTATAAGACTTTTTTTGATAAAATTGAAATAAGATTATCTAAGTCCTTGAAAATATTTTTCTCCTTCTTCTTTGATCCTAATAAACTATGACACCCAATTTTAAGTGGCAAGGTCTTTTAGTTTTTCAGATATAATTTATTGGTGGCATTACTCTGACTGAGGTGATTAACGACAGTCATAATTTTTTTCGGTTGAACAAGTTTCTACAGTTTTCATTAGAACTGTTAAGTAACTAAGGCTTATTTTATATGTTTGAAGTACAATATTACATGATTTAATCAAATAATCACTCTGCTGAAACTCTTTTCAAAAGAGTAAATTTCTCAATTTACTCTTTCAAAAGGTTACATAGTATTTTCTACTATTGTACAGCAATGAATTAAAAAATAAATAATGTGTTAGAATTACATTTTTGACGATGATTTTTACGTGTTTAGGTTAAGCATATATCTGATTACTTGAAATTTTAAATCATTTAATTATTATAATAATATATAATAAGTAAATTTTTAGTTGTGGGAAAGTTTTTACACCACATGTGAGCGCAAATGTACAACGCTGGCTTGTGGAATGAATTTCGCACCACATGTGAGTGGGAAACGTACAACACTGGCTTGTGGGGCGAATTTTACGCTACAGTGAGCAACTTTCAATGTCACGCGTGGACATAAACACGCATTGCTAGGTATGGGGCGAATTTCGTACCACAGTGAGCGACTTTCGCTGCCACGAATGAACGTAAACACACACTGTTAGATTGTTATGTGAATTTCTCACCACGCAGGGTGGCTCTCGCAGCCACGCATGACCGTAAACATCCAATGTCACTCTGCGGTGAAGATTTAGCATCACAAGCGGTATGTATTAATGCCCATGGTTTACTCAGTGTACGTGCATATTGTACTCGAGTACAGTGCCTAGTTCACCGGGCGCTCTCGGAAATGAGGTCTAAGTGTCGCGCACGAGAATAAATGATGTGCACCAAGAAAAATCAAGTCTGGCTTGTTCGTTTCGAATCTTTTGATGCCTACATAGACATTCTCTTAGAATATGGCGTGTATTACCGATCGACTTCACTGGCAATTTAAGGTGGTTCTATACCCATAATCCCTCAAAAGTAGATTTTTTTATTGCGTTATATTATAGTTTATATTCAGATGAATATTTTGAGAACTCATCTATAACATAACTCTAAAACTAAATAAAGTTATAATGATTTTAATAAACTAATTAACATTATGTAGCATAGAAAACACAAACTTTAAATGCATTTTTCTCAAAATACATTTTTTTGTGTTCACGATGCTCCATGCACATGAGATTTAATTTTTTTGATAATATAGTTCGGTAATACTTATTACATTCACATTTGAGAACTTTTGTACGTTTTAATGTTTTCATAAAATTCACATTTGAAAAATGAGAGCATTAATCAATTAAAATAAGGTTCAAAAGCAGTACATGTTTACGCTTTTTTGAAATGTTTGTATTTTTTGCTATGTCTGATACCAAAATAAAAAAAAAAATTTGGAAAGTGTAAAGTATACAATATTTTAATTTTTGTGATAAAAATATAAAAAAATGTAACAGAAAAGCCTTTGATATTGAATCTATTTCGTCCTTTTTCACAATTTGAAATGGTTATCTATTGATAAAACCAAATTATATTGATCAATTTAAGTTATAATGCACAAATAACTTTCTCATATGCTTATATTTAACATATTTGAAATTCAGAGCGTTGTCTCGAAAACTTGCAGTGTTTTGGCTTTTTGGGTATAGTATCACCTTAATAGAGAATATTAAGAAATATTTTTAGAGTATTTTTAATGATCACTTTCTAATTATATTTAAAATATTGAAAGAAATTTAGTAGCGTTCAAAATACATGTTTAATCACAAAAATCTACATATTCATTTACATCCGGTTATATAGATCGTTTATTAATTTTAAATGTTACTCTGAGGTAAAATTAGGAACGAGGGATAGAAAAAATCGACCTTCTTAAACCCAAATACATGGTAATCGCTGATGAGCGCTGATTATGAAACTAAAGTCATATTTTTGAAACCTAAACAATTGTATCCAATATAGTGGATAGTTATTTGAAAATTTTTATCACATTTTTCATATTCAAATTTTTTAAATTTTTTCACGTATCACCGTTATATCTCATGTGTCAGAATTTATCAGCTTATTACCGGACAAGCTGATGTGGAAAGATTTTCTGACAGCAGCTCCGACAGTTATATACAAACTTTCCAAACATTATGGTAGTATCGAATAAACTGCCGGAACAGCATTCGGAACAGCCCTCTAATAATTAACTCGATATCAGGCCGTCAGATCTCGAGCGAAGGCGAAAGTCGGTTATTTTTAGACCCTCTGTAGATTTTGCAATACAATTTGTAGACGACCAAGTACGAACTAAGGGTGAGTGCGTATCGCGAGTCTTACGCGTCCGGGTAAAAATGTTCCGTATATGACCATATATGACGCCCTATATACAGCTATATATCATGGTTGCCCCTATATGGCCATATATGGATATATATTATCATATATGACTTACATGTATTTCCGAGTTGACTTTTTGAAGCAAGGCTTGAAAAAGTGATAACATCGATTTACGTTGACGTACGTTTCCCCTTTTATGTGTGGTTAATTGTGTTATAAATTTAGGGGCCTGCGGCGGCTCAGTCGGTAGAGTGTCGGATTCCCACGCCGGTGACCCGGGTTCGAATCCTAGTCTCTGCCGATTGATACAAGCACCTCTGTAAAAATTACATGTGCTTTGTTTACAAACACACCGCAGACCCCCGTCGTCGATTAGCACCACATGGAAGCACAAACATGGCGACGTTAAAAAAAAAAAAAAAAAAAAAAGTGTTATAAATTTAACGTAGATACAAGATTTACGTGGATTTACGGGGTTGTACGTTTCTCTTATTATGTTCGATGGGTAACATATCCAAGATTTACGTGGATTGGTGTTTGATGCATAGAGTAACAAATTTTATGTGGATACAAGATTTCCGTGTATTTACGTGGATCTACGATTTCCTTCTTCAGTTTGGTACATACCCTGCAAATTTTACGTAGATGCAAGATTGACGTGGATCTACGTGGATTTATGTGCATGTTCTAATGTTTGGTGCGGTTTTTACGTGGATCGAAGCTTTTACTGCACCGTAATTGTTAGTATTGTTCCTTAGATCCACGTAAATCGACGTAATTTTTACGTGGATTTACGTGGATTTTGTGCCAATAGACACTGCCTTCTTAATACTCGATGTATTGAAGGAATTTTGGGGCGTATGGTATTACACATCATACGCTAACAAAAAAAATGTCTAACGGTTAAATGACGCCTTTTGGTATGTACTTAATCTTCAACTGTGCATTTTTTAGTAATTTTTTTTTTGTTAAGTTCCAATTTTTCTTTAAATTTCATTAATAAATTATAGAAAAATTAAATTTTTGTGGAACTAAAACTTAAAAATAAATACGAAAAAATGCATGGTTAGCGTTTTCTTTTTTATTTATCGTATAACGTGTAATAAACAGCAGAGGCCCCAAAGTTTCTTCAATAAATAAAGTATTAAAATTGGTAGTTTAATGTGACGCGTAGGATTAAGATTTTGACGTTTTACAGCGGTAAAGTTGAAGGTATTATTACGAATTTATAGTAAAAATTTTTTAGAATGTTTGGTAGTTATCAAAAATTTTATGGACTCAGAAAAGAAAATTGTTTTCTCAGGGTCTGAAAGTGTCTTGTCCACTTAAATAAATAAAAAATAAAAAAATATGGCTATTTAGAATTACAAAATAAAAATAGAAAAACCGAAATAGACAATACAAAAACTTTTTCATCCGTTAGTACTATCAAAAAGCGGTCAAACATAACCTAAAATACACATAATGTTAAGTTTACATTCAGCTTTATAGAGGTAAGCGATTAAGCTGACAAGGGGGGCTCATATTTTTTTTATAAAGTTCGTAAAAAGACGAAGAAATTTTTTTAAAGGTTCAAAGTGGTTAAGAGGAGGCTCTGTAGAATGTTCTGAAAATATCCATTTTTGGCCTCTTTAGAAAATATAATAATCTATAACAAGAGCCATAAGGCACCTAAGGGGATGATGGAGATGAGAAACACCTTTTTTTGATATATATACTTTCATATAAAAATTTGCAACCATTTTTTTTTTTCAAGGTAAGAAGGAAGGCAGGAAGGAAGGAAGGAAGGACGGTAGGAAGGAAGGAAGAAAGGAAGGAAGGAAGGAAGGAAGGAAGGAAGGAAGGAAGGAAGGAAGGAAGGATGGAAGGAAGGAAGGAAGGAAGGAATTGATAAATAGATAGATAAATAATTAATAAATAAATGAACGTACCAAAAAAGAATTTCTTCGTCTTTTTATAACATTTAAGAAAAAACTTATTAGACCCCTCTAGCAGTTCAATGGAGCTATACAAAGCTGAATATAAAACCGAAATTTTTTATCTTTTAGGTTACGCTTGATCATTTGCCATTTTACCAAATCAACATGAAATTAGGTCTTGCACATTAATCCTTCGCCTAAAAAAGTCCTTTAATTCCTTTTTTGGTACGATTAAATCCGTTGCGTATAACCAAAAATATAGGTACCTTGTCGACAATTATCTGGTTCGTACCCCTGAAACTTGCATCTATATAAACAATTATAACTCTAACTTTCAGAAAGCATAATTCGAGCATTCTAGAAAACAAAACACTTTCTTTGGTTTCGTATATTGTACGTATAGCTGTTTTTTCCAGCTAAAGTAAACGACATACTATTAAATTCTGACATTATTTACGTGCGGTATTATACATTACGGATAACTCGACGTACGGTACTAAGAGAGCTGATATTAAAACCTTTAATGTGAGTTGTCGAAGTATTAGTGAGGATATTTTTATGAAAAGTTATGCTTAATTCAAAATTATGGAAAAACTTAGGTGTGGTCGTCGGCAACTTGCGGTCTCCCATTTGGTTACCTGAATTTTTTCGTATTCTTGAATCGAGCGTATCTTTTCATCATAATATCACCACACGAGTAACCTCGCAAGCTCAGCTAAAACAAGAGAACATTTGGTGGTTTGGACCATTGTGGCTAATAGTAGAATGGACGAGCTGGGTAGCTCCAGTCAACGATATCACCACCGATGTTGAAGAAAAAGGAGAAGAGCTTGTCTTGGCTACTCAGAAGGCTATCGAAAAGCCATTTGAAAAAATCGCCTCCAGGTTCTCTTCACTAATAAAACTAATTCGCACACTAGCGTACATTCTCAGGTGGCTGTTCAAAGCTCAGCTAACTGCAAGTGAATGCTTTACATAGGCGCTGATTGGCGAAAAATTAAACACTGCACGGGTACGCATAATACGCGCTGTCCATCTGGAGCACTACTCGTTGGAGCGCTCTTTTTTAATTTCAGGAAAGCCGCTTCCAAAATCAAATTTTTTACGGCGATTTCTACCGTTTCTGAATGAAGCTGACACTCCTCCTACGAGTCGGAGGATGACTACACAACGCCTACCTCCGCCAAGAAGAGAAGCATCCAGCAATCATCCCGAACGGAAGCCACTTAGCTGAATGGCTAATCCGAGACGCCCACTTACGCACTCTACACGGTGGACCTCCACGCATCATGAGTTATAGGAGACTCAAAACTCACCTTTGAGGAGTTTTCGATGCTGTCTACGCAGATTGAGGTCTGACTCAACTCCAGGCCCCTCAGCCCCTTGTCCAGCGATCCAGAGGACGTAACTCTTGACGGGAAGAGTTCTAACAGTTCCTCCAGAGCCGTTCCTATCGTCTCCCTCTGTTTCAGGAATCCCTGGCCATTAGCTGACTGTGCAAATGCGCAACTACTTGAGGAATCAAAACGAGATTTTAAACACATTGCAGCAGCGCTCAAAGTAGCTGATTGCCAATGTAGCTCTCCAGGACGGTGACCTCGTACTGCTCACCAACGAGCTCCTGCCACCAACTAAGTGTCCTCTTGCACACGTAGTGCAGCTGCATCCTGGGCCTGATATGTTCACTTAAGTCCTAACCCTGCGGACTGCCACCACAACGCCCCGTTGGCCAAGGTTATCCACCTCTCTGCCACCGTAGATGCACAAGCACCGGCCGTCAACTTAGATGGTGCATTCACGGCGGGCGGAGTGTCCCGCCCACTCGCAGACGTCATTTCCGCGGGTACTGTTACGGTGGGCGGAACCCCCTGTACACTCGCAGCCGTCAACGAAGCAGATTCCGCAGCAGCGAGCGGCGACTGCCGCCCTTCATCTCCTCAAGACTAATTCATCCTAAATTCACTTTCAATCTATCTTTATTTTCTATATATTTTCTAATCTTGTTATTATTCTATTATCTAATAAAAAAAATTCCTTTTCTTTAATTACTTTCCTCTTTTTCAGATTTCATTTCTTTTTTTTGTTTTTAACGGATTCTGCATCATCGTCGTTACTTCACGACGAGGCGAGCAGACTGTTCGGGCCATTGGCACTTCTCGTCAGCCTGGCATTATCTCTCCTTTATGAACAGTCTCTCTCTCTCTCTCTCTAGAGTAGTAGAGTCTGTGCTCTCTATACGTGCACACACGCATCTGCATCGCTCTCGTTTAAAGTTTCTTTACGCCGCCGCCGTACCTTCGGGTATGCTATAGTGTGACCCTCAAGTGGGGCCACAGTGCAAGACTCCTCCACCACAGTCATTTTTCATCAGGTGTGCTGTATTTATACAGCAATTTCTTTTTTGCACTGGTGCCTCAGGTTTGAGGTTAGCTATATTATAATCCTGCTGCCTCACCTCGAGCGCTAAAGTCTGCGCATGCCCGAGTCTCAACATCGACAGGTACGTGCGGATTATATCATCGAGGCGTTAGAGTGTGCGTGTGTGTGTCACGGTATGGAGGCCAGCATTAAAAGCTGTGCTGAATGTGGTCTGCCTCCTAGTAAGGGCAAGACCTATAAGTACTGCTGCATTAAATGTAATAAGGCAGGTCATGTTAGATGCATGATCCTGCAAACTAATGCGGCAGTAAAGCAATACATGTGCAAAACATGCACAAAAGGTGTTGCCAATACATCTCGCAGTAGTAATAAAGCAGCGGCTGGACATAACGTGACATCACGCCTAACAGCAAGTGTGTCTTCTGGCATAGTGCGTGCGAGCATACATTCAAAGCCGCAACGCTCGCTGCCTAGTGGAAAGCTGCCCCCATCACGCCGAGAAGTTCCTCGCCGCTGCTCGCTGCCGGCACACCTTTATCATCGCAAACGACGCTGATGCGGCAGCCGCAGACCAGTGTGCTCTCTGCTCCCACTACACCGCGCTTGCCTCTGTCTCTCTCTAGCGCTGACGCAAGCCTAAGAGGCAGTACTACCGATCAGCTTAGCTCCAGCGCGGGCCAACACCATGGGAGCCTCGTACCTGCGCTGCCTGCTGTACAGCGGGTTGCAGGCATGAAGGCGCTGAATCTTCACTATTCGTATACGGACAGTGTCTTTTCTCACACCTCGACGCCAGCTAAAGACGACATCGTTCTCCCTGGGGCAGTTTCGACGCCTTCAACATCTACCACGGACATAGAACTACCTCCTAGATGTAAATCCACGGTACAAACAAGTAATTTCAGCAGCGTAAATTATGTTAATGCGTCGGTAATACGTATGTTAGACTCTACTACCTTTAAAAAAGGGACGACAGTCTCCTGCTTGGTAGAGTACGCCAATTCGACATCTAGAAACATAGACAATGCACTTACTATACATTCGTCCTCTCTTGAAAACAGATTGGATGCAATTGTTAAAAGGCTAGACTCGTTACCAGCAATACATACTCTAGCACTGACAATTGGGTCCAAAATGCAGAAAATAGAGGATAAGATGTTAAAACAACACTCCCAGCTGGAGGTGATGTTAAATGAAAAGCAAGTGCTTTGTCAAGAAATAGATGACCTAAAAATTAAAAATAAAAAATTACATGATAATAACGTAGAAACGAACATTTTGTTGACCAATACAGAGGTAAATTATAACATGTTAATTGAAAAAATCGATAATCTAGAGCAGACAAATCTCGAGTCACAGACTAAAATTGATAATTTTATATTAAACACTTTTGAAAACGATTTCCTAAATTTAACAAATAAAATCAATTGAGTTGAACGTGACAACAAGGAAATAATAACAAAAATAGAAAAAATTATAACAAAAGAAGATTTTACCTATGTATATACTACTACTATCGAGAAAATTGAAAGAAATGTTGAGAACATCCAAAAAGATAACCAACTCATACTAAATAAAATAGAATTCCAAAAAATCGCAGTACTCCCCAGTACACAAAACAATACCGTTTCTCTTATAAGTACAAAAAAATGTAATACTGTTAATAATGCGTCTGCTACGAATAGTACCTTACTCGACAATTATAGTGATATAAGCGAAACAATTGACAATTGTGAAAGCAATAATGACGGGTTTATCCAAATTGTAAATAGTAGAAATAAAATGTCTAGGCGTTTGAATAAGTATAATAACGACAATGCTGACGCTGCAGCATCACCTGCACGAAGCACGCGGGTGCAAACGATTGATGGGGGGACAATGCACAGTAAAAACATTAAAAGCGGTAATACGGAGCTCATTATTTCAAACATTTTCGACCGTGATGTCTCTAAGCGTGTTGACGTCGCACACGCGATACTGTGCCGTGTCCTTCCACGAACACGAAAAATTGATATAATAGGCACACGCCTGCTTCGGTTAGAAGAATCAACAGCTGCGGCATTAGCAGATACAAACAGCGAACGTAGAAGGTCACCATGGGTTGTTACCCTTTCCAGCAGTGCGTTAGGCGAGAAAATAATGCGAGCCAAAAAGCTTATCACTGGCTTTCATGCTAGAGATGTCGACATTGCAGCTCTTGACCAGGACACAAGGGATGGGATTATAAATGGGAAAATTTTTATAAATGAATTGTTAACAAAAGAATGTTTTATTAAATATAGAAGTCTCAAGGCCCTTGCGATGAGACTTAATTTTAAATATGTTTGGCATAGAGGGGGCCGTTTCCTGGTGAAGAGGCGCGATGGCGATGTCTCTCATAAATTTTCATCTGCGGCTGATTTACAGACAATAGTGGCATCATATGCCATTAATCAACCATCTCAAACTGTAAATACTGAAAAAAAACTGTTGATAATGAAATCGAAATTGACAATAATGTAATTCCGTCAACTGCTGCAAAAAATTGACTATCCGCAGACACTGCTGGGGGGGTTCACTGTAAGGGACTGAGGGCAGGTTTTGTCAATGTTACCTCACTGAAGGGGCACATTGGCATGATTAAACAACACCTTTCAGCTCGTCCTACCTACCATCTCTTTGGGGTTGCTGAGTCGCACCTTGACCCTGATGTTGGGAGTGATCTCATTCAGATCGATGACTACGCACTACTTAGACTTGATCGCAACAGACTAGGGGCGGGCTAGTCCTGTACATTCATAACACTTTCAAGGCAAATTTACTATGCAGCTCTCCAACAACACAGGAGGGCAGGCCATTTATACCCGAATATTTAATGTGCAGTGTTCAGCAGGGCAGCCTTCCCCCCGTCTTTGTTGCTTTAATATACAGACCACCACACGTACCATTTTTACAGGGCTCTGACTTAATAGGAAAACTGACGATACATACTCAAGACTTTAGTCACAAAATTATTATGGGAGATCTGAATGCGAACCTACTCGGAACGTCAGCCGATGCGAAATTTGTTAGACGGTTGGCTGATGATCTTAACCTTCAAATAATTGATCATGGTGCGACTCATCATCTCACGGATTCTCACACGTGGATTGATGTGATCTTGACAGATAATAATGACGTTGTACTGAGCAGGGACAATCGGCCGGCGCCTTTTCCCAGTCATCATAACATCATAGAGGTCGAGATTGGGGTCGAAACTGCTGCATCCCCTGTGGTTGAATCATTCAGCTACAGGGATTTTAAGTCGATCCAGCAAGACGACCTCCTGTCTCACCTAGCTGACTGTGATTGGTCGCGCATCGATGGTCCCGCGGCGGGTGTTGACAGTGAATTAGAGTGCCTCAGTGTCAACCTAATGGCTGTGATAGATAAAATTGCACCGTTAAAAGAATTCATGCCGAAAAAGAAAACAAATCCACCATGGGTTGATGCTGAACTAATACATCATTACAAAAAACGTGACTCCGTACGAAGACGCTATTCGCGGACCAATGACGACAGACTATGGCGGGAGTATCAGGGCCTTGCAGCTGAAGCTGAATTACGAACGAAGGAAACAAAGGAAAGATTTTTACAAAATAAAATTTCTGAAGCGATTAATAATAAGAAAGATATCTGGAAAGAGCTCAAGGCTCTGGGCCTTCTGCCAAAGACAAGAGAGGAGCTTCATAGTTTCTCACCGGAAGAGCTCAATGCCCACTTTGCAGGGGTGTCGATCTCCCAAAATGAGGGTGATGAAGAACTTGACAACGTCCTGACCACTGCCAGTGATGACGGTTTTGTTTTCCGAGAAGTCAGCTTCTCGGACGTGGTTCTGGCTGTTGCCCACTTCTCATCACAAGCCAGAGGGGAAGACGACATTCCCCAAAGTATAGTGGCTAAGGCTCTTCCGTTTGTGGGAGATCATATTGTTAAGATCTTTAACTCCTCTCTGTCCAGTGGCATTTTTCCGGGAGCTTGGAAGGGAGCTCAGTTGGTGCCTTTGAAGAAGAAGCCTGTCCCATCTACGGTGTCAGATTTCCGACCAATTGCCCTACTGAGTTTCCTTTCTAAGGTCCTTGAAAAAATCGTACACGACCAAATAACTGACTTCTTACGAGAAAATAATACTTTGGACCCGATGCAGACTGGTTTTCGACAGAATCACAGTACACAGACAGCACTACTGAAACTGACGGAGGACATAAGATCAGGCATTAACAACAACAAAAAACTATTGACTATTTTGTTAATGTTTGATTTTAGCAAAGCATTCGACACCATCTCACACACTAAACTGCTGCGTAAGCTGATGCGCATGGGATTCTCCAGGAGTGTTCTCCTGTGGCTTAAGTCATATATCATGGGGAGACGACAGAAAGTCGTCACAATCACAAACGGGGATTCAGGTTGGCTAACCACCAATTTTGGCGTTCCACAGGGCTCAGTCCTGGGACCCCTGCTTTTCAGCCTGTACATAAACGACTTACAAGACGCACTCGACTTAGATGGTGTCGAACACATACTTTACGCTGACGACTTGCAAACCTACACACAAGTGACCCTGAAGGGTCTTCGTGAGGGTATCGGTCGCATGTCGACTGTAGCACAAGCAGTGTCGAACTGGGCAACGTCAGCTGGCCTGCGCCTCAATGTCGGCAAGACAAAGGCG